>VBVQ01002439.1:0-21704 GCA_011636635.1 Tetramorium simillimum | reverse complement strand
GGACAGGACGACGCGATTCGCGATGCAAACCTTCGGACGGGCGATTAGCGACGACGCGATTGCGACAGATCGTCCGGCGGAACGGGGTTAACGACCCGAAATTTTAACGGCGATTAATTTGCATACCCGTCGAGTCATCTCGCTCGCGCGGATCTCGCCGCGAGGAAACTTTCGTGGTGAAATCGAAAAGGTTTCGGCCGACGGCCACGGAGAGAATCCGGAGAGGAAACACCCCGGTGAGCGAGCATCCGTCGTAAAGCACCTAGGTCGTAACGCTCGTTAAGATTTTAGGAGATCGCCGGATGTATCTTTACGAAATTCCGCTGAAATCCTCCGGCTCGTCTCAGATCGCACAGATATCAGCATTAGCGTCAAGTTTCATAACGTATTCATCCGATGATCAGTCTGACTTTCTAACGCGCTGCTGCATCGCAAAAATTGCATCTTTCGTCCGACTGTCAAATCGACTTAATTTATCTAGTCTCGAATGTAATTTAATTGTTGTCTAATATTTTCCTTTCAACTCTTTGCGTCAAAAGTTGAGACATGAGCAGTCGAGTCGCGTTTCAAAACGAAAAATAATAAATAAAATTTGATCAGCCTATTTATAAATTTATAAAAGTTGAGAATAAAATATTGATTTACATTTTTTAATGGTCTTTTATAAATAATTAATACCCTATATTAATTATTCATAAAAGTTTACATTAAAAATTTTCATTTACAAATGGAGTAATCGAATTTTATTTATTAATTTCTGTTTTTAAATAGCTATAAAAATAATTAAAGAAGGCATTGAAATTAAATTTTAAATGCAGTAGAAAAATAAGATCTCTGGAACGTTGTATACATATACTCCACGCAACGAAGAGATCTGTTTTTTTATTTGAATATGAATGCGGGAGAAAAAAAATCATAGCGTTTAGTAATCACGACGCAGCAGCTTTTCTTTTGAAAATCATGGATAGCGGTAGTTTCTGATAGCGACCGGGAATTAGACGGGACGAATTATGCAAGTGTGCACCGGCTCTAACGATCGGTCAGCGAATTCCGTTAGATCTGCGAAACCTGCGTCTCCATCTTATAACTGTCGCATTGCACGCGTTTCGCGTCCGCATCGTCCGCATCGCAGTCCCGCTAGCAACCGGAAATGATACCACCGGCGTTCCTGCGGGGTCTTTTCTCTCTCTCTCTCTCTCTCTCTCTTTCTCTTACGCGCGGAGTTATATAATGCATTTATTATATCATCGTTTATCGCAATAGATGTAATAGCGAGATATTTCTTTCGTGAAAACGCAAATTCTTTTGCCGCACCGTTTGCATTGCGTGCGTATTATAGATGCTCGTGCTCGTGGCGCGGCCTGCACTTCCGTTGATGATCTCTTCCGAGTAACGTTCGAAGAAGAGATGCACGCGTCGCGCATCTCAGTACACGCGTAAGTATAATTTCCACGAAGGATACACGGGGCGAACCGAGCATAAAGGTACACGTAAGTGCACCCTTCCGGTGCCAAGAACCGTCGTTTTCCGTTAAGCCGGAGGTTACAGGTGCGCGACGCTCGCTCTTTCTCCCGGCGGAATAATCGCGGCAATTATTCGTCGCATCGTCGCATAATATAATTCAGGATAATGGTCGCGACCGCGGCGCAATTGCCAGGTAATTAGAATGGTAATTTTAATAAACTTGTCCGTTATCTTCCACGCAATTAATCATTTAATGCCGCAACAAGTAATCAATCATGAGCTGATACATAACGGGGTTTAATTTCAGCAAGACCTAGATTTAATATAGATGTGAATTATATAATTTGTCCTCTGTCCGTTATTTAGATGTAATTAAAAGCGACTGGTGGTTAAAAAATGAAGAGAAGTCCACGACGGAGAGCAAAATGGAAATTTGATAATTAATTTCAGGATCATATGCATACTATACACCGAGTTTCTCCAATCCAACCAAACATTTTCATAAATAAAAATGCATTCTTTTCATTCCAGAGGAATGCCAAACGCTCATTTAACTAGATTCTATAACGTACATTAATTGGCTTTAAAAAATCAAAAGAAATCTTGGCTGTATATTATGTAGCATCTAGACTCGTAACTTGTTTTACAAGTCATGACTTGTTTTAGTATTCCCAACCTGGAAACTGTAATTTCCTAAGAATGTTAAAGACTTTTTACTTGCCTCTCATAAATTTATATGTGCAGCTCAGAATTAAGCCTCGAATAATTATATCATGTTAATTTCGATACAATATTCTTATTGTAGTAAGAATGTTAAAAAGACGATTCATATCACGCGAAATTAGAAATTTAAATGACACAAAATATACAGTTACACGACTGTGCGAACCCGGCGAGACTAATGTAAGTGTCTGAACTATAATCGAGATTACGGTCCTAGATGCATAAACAGGACGTGTCTGGCGTACCGAGGAGGTAATCCCGTCCCCTTAACGCGAGATCCAGGACCACTACGGACGCTTTGTAGATGCCGGAGATGAACGCGGGATGAGTCCAGCACGATCTGGAAGCACCGCCGTGTTATCACGTCTCGCGTGTTTCAATTACCGGCGAGATTTTGCCAGCATTTTAATAGAAGAGAAACGTAATTTAAAGTGAGATAACCGCGCGGAGTAGAGAGCCGCGAGCAAAACGACGAGGATTCGCGCGACGAAATGCGTTACGCAAGGAAGTTACGTATGCCGTGCATGGAGACGCGCAAGGTTACATCTGACAAGGCTGTAACCGGGTATATATCACGCGATTTACGAGCCGCGATCCGTTACGCGGACTACACCTCCGAATGTCTCGTCAAAGTTGGCGTGGCCGGCGAAAGGCTGCCATTTTTCTCGCCGGCGCGTTCGCTCGCTTGGCGAATTGTGCAAGATTGGAAGACCCATTGTGGCAAAAGCGTGAATTCACGAAACAATGATATCGAGAGCGATATAGCGCGAGAACCGACTGAATTCGCGGAAACGTTGGGGATTCCGACGAAATTGGCAGCCTCTCTCGCACGCGAGGTATCTCTGAAAGGTATCGGGCAATCAGGATCCCAACGATCTTCTACCTCGTCGGCGATACGAGGAACGGTATAAGAGCAATCCGGCAGACGAACAACGCGCTGAGGAAATTGTTCGCGCCGGGATGCCTGAGTAATTGCCGCGACCTTGAAGAGACCGACGAATTGTGCGAGCCAACGCTGTCCGAAGTACTCAATCAATATTGTTAGCGGGGAAGATGGTATCCCCGGAAGATATCTCCGAGATATCCGGCTCGAGGATGTTAGACGAAGCCTTTTTACGAGCAAATAGCGTTGCGAATGAGATTGGTATTGAACAGAAGATTGCTCGCACGTCGATCCTAACAAAAACGTAACTTCAAATCTGATCCCGTAATCGTGATTGCTGACAGCTAGGATGGATTTCAATCCAACCTCGCACCACAACCGTTTTGATTCGAGAAACGGTATATGGAACTCGGGTAACGTGGCGATTCGGTTTCCAGAAAACGGTACCGCCGTTAAAGTCGCGCCTTTATCGCCCGTTCGCACGGCACGTTCTGTTATATTCTCGCCTGCTCGAAATCCGGTGTGTTAAAACAGTTAAACGTATACGGCCGTGGGCGAGCCGCAAGCCGGCGCGGCGCAGCGCGGCGACCGGAAGGAAGTGGCAATTTAGTAATCCGGACTGCGAAATTAGGCGGCCGAAAGTGCAGAGATCCGATTCCACTTTCGTGCTCTCGAGACAACCGCCGATCTATCTTTCTCCGCCGGGGTTGTCCTTCCCGACGCGCGAAACAAAGGCACTGATTGCCCGCTCGGTTCTCGCGATGCTTATCCGGGAATCAACGCGTCGCATCACATCGCACCGCGGCCCTGGCCGGCTCTCTTGTTATCTCTTCGCGATTTCCTCGCTGCCCGACCTCCCACCGACGCGGCCCCATCCGCCGTTTAACTCTTCGAAGCACGGATATTGCGTTCGTAAAAGAATTAATAGCCAATGTTACACGGAGAGGCTACCTCTCGCTGGATGAAAAAAAGAATCTTCGTCTTTGTCCATTTTGATTGATTTCTTCTCTCATACGGTGTAAATTAACAAGTGCTATTCTGTGCGGTTGTAAAAAATAAACACGCGTTCATAACGGAATATTCAAGTAACCAATTTCATATGGCCTATTAAACGAATTTATTTTTAATAAAAGTACATAATCTATTACTGTAAAAATAAAAACCGGTTTATAATCTTAATTATATAATGAATATATTGATAAACATGTATAAATACACTTAAATGAGTTTCACGTTGGTTGAAAAGAATATATAATTTGTATCTAATTGAAAAAAGAATTTTGCCTATATTTTCTTCTTTTCTTTATCTTTCACCTCATTGCACAATTAAAGTCGGAGACTTGCGTAACATCGACACACTCAAGTTAAATGGAAAGCAGAAACAACAGAAATCAATTTGTGTCAACTCGTGTCGCAAAATCATTTATTATCAATTCCGATGCGATAACCGCGCATGACCGCACGCTTACGTAGCATCGCGAGGAATTGAAAAACGAAGATTCCCTTTTTTTTCTTCAACTCGGACGATTCCCGCAGCCTTGGCGCGATCGACTCGCTTCGGTGCATCGCTTCGTACTCGTCGCGGACTCCGAGGGCGCCTTTATATCCGTCTTCAACGGCGGTTCCACAGTCGCTGCACGCCCTATCATTCGTTACGCTGCCAGCCACGTCGGGTCGCTTATTTTGAATAATAGTAAATCGACGTCGTACACCCCGCCGGATGTTTCCGTCTCTCCGCGAAGGTTCTTCGGTTCTGGTTGCGGTCTAACAGCCTTGACGCCCGGGCGTCATCCTTACACGGGGAGGAGATTCCTTGCTCTGGTTGTTGTTCACAATGGCGTGCGGAAGGTGAACGTGGAGTGAAGCGATAGATCGATAATCATTTTCCGGATGCTTAATTCTTTCATTGTCTCATGTATATATGTGATACAATAATATGCCCATGTATTAGGTACGTATTAAAGTTTAATCCATAAAAAAAACCCAGCTAAACAGTAGCAGAATCAATTATTCTTACACGTATGTTCATGAGAAAACACGACGATCGGTTTATACAATTACTACCTAGTATTGTGTATATCCCGAGTGTCCTATTTCGCGCGATTCGCCGGCAACGACCTTCGTAACGACGAACACCCATTGTTCGAATTACATCGCTTTTTATTTTCAGAAGGCCGTCTCTCTCAAATGAATCTGGGACATGGATACGCTTTAACACGTAGTACACAAAATATACCAGGTCTATAAAGTTGGATTCATAAAATGTGAATTTTTACCAAATTGATACGGCATTTAATTATCTATAATTTGTCTACATTTATAAATAACCGTTTTTCTGTCCACCTTGCAATAAAAGTAAAAATAAGCAAAAAAGATTCATTAACAGAAATTCGCCACGGAATGCGCCTAAAACCTCAATCAATAATAAACACCGCACGACGCCGATATTAATTGCACGCCGCGCATCGCGCCGGAATCATCGCCGCGCGTGTATGGCGCAATTACTTCGATTTACTATCCGAGGTCGGCGGCGCGGCAGTCCGGAGATTCCTGCGTGCAGTGATATTTCCGTCGACGCGCCATTCGTCACAAAAGACTTCGCATTCCCACTCTCGGCGCGCAATCGCTTGCCCAGCGTTAAATTCTTCGCTCCGGCCGATTTACCGTGTCGACGTAATGCTCGTTCAATTATTAATGGCTCTGCAGTCTGTTTCTAGTCGCGGCAAAATCGCGAGGAATCATTGAGAAAGAAGCCAACGATTGGCCTCGGGGCTGGTCCCAGGATTCCCCGCATGCCTACGCGCGATTCGTGAGAATCCATCGCTCATCTCTCAAACAAAAGAAATTTATATCGCGGATCTATTATCTCATATTTTAATCGACAGATACGTTCGCGCGCGCGCGCGCGCGCACACACCAATTAGATACTCTACCCAGGACTCAGTAATCATCGATGCTTCAATATAATCATATCCTCAATTTATTTCAATTATGTTGCTTGTTTTATTACTTTTTTTAGTACTTCAGTGTATGAGAGAAGAGAAAACAGAAAAAATGATTAATGAATTGTTGTATATTAATAATAGGTAGAGCTTGCGCTAGATGAAGATATACAACAAAGGAAATAAATGTAAAATAAAAAACGAGGAGCAGTATAATGGAAATTTTCATAAAAATGAATATTAATAATATTTTTATTTTAATAATATTATTAATAAAATATTATTAATAAAATATTAATAAAAAATTAAATACAATAAAAAATAATTTTCAAGAAAAAATTTGTATTTCGCCGCTCAAAGTACTATATAAAGTTAAGATATCGAAGGACTCACAAGATGTAATAGAGACGTCGATTGCAACATTGTTCAACATGATGGTTTGCGATTCTAACGGCTCCGTGCATCCAAATTGATTCTTACGCAAACGGCGTCTGGCCAGGCATCGCGGACGTGTGGCACAGATGAATTGTCGTGAATGCCACATAAGGTGTACCGTTATCGGTTCGGATATTCTGAAGTAAACGGAACGGTATATCCCCCCGGCGCGGCGCGGCGCGGCGCGGCGCGGCAGCCCGATCGCGCGCGATTCTTTTGCGCGCGTTGAACTCGCCGTTTCTTCCCATCCGTCCCTCATTGCGAATGCCGCGAAATCCTTTGACAATATCCCGTATCTCTTCCCCGCGATCGAAGATCCTGGGTAAATAGCGCGATAGCGTTCCTAATTCCGACGGCCGTTTGTCGACACCTCGGAGCTTCCGGGGAGAAACGCGGCGAGCCGTAACGCGGATCGATGCCCGCGAATCTCCCCCTCGATCAGGCACATAATCGCTCGGACGATCGCTTCACAACCGATTCATTGGCCTCCACCTGGATTACCCGTGACTTATATCGCGGATCGAACGATGATGCGCGACCGTGACGGAAAAGACAAAGCGGACGGCATGTAAGCCGTGGAAACGCAACATTACCACTACATCGTCCTCGATGAGATTAAAATCAAGAAACTTATATAATATCTTTCCCACATAGAAAACTCTCTGAGTGAGAGATTAGAACTCACTAATTTCCCAAAAATCATGAAGTAAGGTAATCTATAAAAAATTCAAATCAGAAGTGTAATATAGGAAGAATTCCAAAGAGATCCTATATTCTCAATGTTTTTCTAATTCTTTTGGTTTTTTGTCATAAATTAATCATTATCCAAATAATATAGTATAATATTACAAAATTTAGTTTTCTTAAATTAAATTATTTATAAAGAAAATAATTTCAATAAAGTAAACTTTAAACGTTATTTGAACTAAAAAAAGTGGAAAATGTATATAAAAATTCAATAAATTTTTACTACAAAATGGATTTCCTAATTAATATAGTAGTTCGATATCGTTTTAGATCAAATTTAGACACTTTGATCAGAATCTATGTACATGTGTGAAAAATTTGAGCAATTTCTATACGAGTTTCTATCAAACTTAAAAAAAGATATAAAAAAAAGTATATATAAAAAAATAAATCTACAACTTGAAAAAATGAACTTCCTTTTACGGCATTAAATCGGAAAGGAGGACTTCGTGCAACGTCAATCCTGATCATGAAAATATATTAATTAGTCGGCTAACGGGCCGCGACCGTTAACTAACTTATGGAGTATCGTAATTGCACGCGTCAGGTGTTGATTTTCGCGTTGTAAATAGATTGCGAAAACTGATCGAAATAAATTCGCGGGTAACGGGACAGCGGGACGAAAGGGGAACCCGCCGCCGCGCGCCGGTTGACCGTTTAACGATCCTGCAATCGTCATTAGGCAGGATCATTTATAACCTCCTGCTCTCATCCTATTTACGATTCTACCGTAACGCTGCCCGCTGGGTCATCGGCGATAATTGCCGATTTACAAGCGTACGGTCACAAGCGCGCAAACATGTACGCGCGCACGTCCGGGCATATTCGCCCGGTCACTACATTACGGAAGGGAACTTATCATCAAGGTCGACGAAGTCAACGGTAACTAGTTGAGTTTACGACCACATCCAAATTAACATGAACGCTGGCATGAGCTCGAGGCTTGAAGAGCGTAACTGCCGTGCATCGTAACGCGTCCAATTTGCTAAGCAGCGACTCTAATCGCGACACATTAATACAGAAATTTTACGACATTCAAATTTCAGCATCGTTTTATTAATTACGATAATTATCGATGATTATTTCGTTGATTTAATTATTGCTTGAATTGTCTGTCAAAGATACGTATATACACACTGATTGCGAGAGAAAAATATAGTTACTTTTGGCCTCAACCATAATTTTATAATATTTCTAATGATAATTATGGTTAACCTAATGATGAATATAGTTAAGCTAATATTTCGCGTTAGAAATATTATAAAATTGTAATTGAGGCCAAAAGTAACTATATTATATTTTTCTCTCAGTGTATTGAGGAATGGAATCCCGTTATCGATTTAACACGACATTAACACGAAAAAGAAGAATCTAGGTCGAAAGACAACTGTCGCTTAATGTAATAACCAATTTGTAATCTCGACTTGAAGACGCGGAGAAGAAAAATAGAACGGATGGCTGAAAAAAAAGGTACCAAGTCATTACATCTAATTTATCAAGGCGTCGAATTGATCGCCGATCGTGACATAAGTGCGCCGTAATGATGAAATCAGATTAAAAGATAATGACGTCGAATCAACGGTAAAGCGTGAAGTACATTAGCCGCCTGTATTAATGGTACGTAAAGTTAAGCGAATAACTAATCCGATGCAGCGGCAAGATCGATCAACGGAGATGAATCGTGATAAATGGACCGCGGGACTCCGATATAGTACGAAGCTTTGCTTATCGAACGAATTTTCCGTAGCCCTACTCTCCCCATAAAAATTCCGATCGCGTACGAGGCAAATTATCACGAATCGTCGCTCTGATGGTGTACGATTGCTTTATTAGCAGTCACTGTATACATGTGTCCTTCGCGCAAAAATCCCGCAAAAACAGATTCGCGCAGGTGGCTTGTTAACCGATTCAATTGACTGGATTTCTTAGAAATAGAATAAAATAACATAATAAAATCCGCCAGAGTGTTGCGAGCATAATTACGTCTCCTGAAGAAACATGCGAAACAATGTAACGCTAATCGATAGGAAAAGTCGTAATTAGAGATTTCGTCTTGATAGACTCCCCTTATAATTATGCCGATGCGATAACACCCGCAGTTCTTAATTATCGCGCGCTAACGAGTGTGGCGACAACTTTATCCTGCGTGAACACGATGACGGTGTGAAAAATTCCTCGGGGAGACACGAGAAGACGACGCAGGTATTCAAATGCGCAGAATGTGCGTTAAACGCGGACAATCCGATTCGCATGACCTGGATTTTTTTTTTCGTGCCGCATCGCACGACTGCGCGTCCTCTATTATATCAAGCCGACGTATTCTCAGGAATTAAGCGATCTGCGAATGCCGCTTGTGTTTATGCAGCTTTGCTAGAGAGATCTATCTTCTGACAAATTGAAAGCTGCATTTACGCGATTGTTCGCTTTCTGCAAAATATTTTCCACACCGTGATTTTAGAGCGTTTCTGAAATAAGAGAGCGCGCCCAATTAACATCACGATTTTTTTTTCTAGTGAAAAACGATGATTTCTCCGAGAACTCGTTTTTAACGAGCTTTTAATGCGCGTCGGTCAACTGTACCAGCGGAATAATCCGCTTTTTAATGCACGAGTCTCTTTCAAGGTATATTTATTTAATAAAATAGTAAGATAGTAATAAGCACTGAGACGGAAGACAGGATAAACTGCTGTGGCGATTAAATGTTTAGCGTGGTGATCGGCACGGCCAGGCTCTACATATATGGAAACGCGATTGCAGGTATTGTAATGCATCTGAGAATAATAGTTTCGTCCTCCACGAGAGCGAACGTTCGCATGCGCGAAGGTAGGAGCGGAAAAAATACTTTCTTCGCGAAGGCGCGGTTTCTCTTCGAGAGTGCAGAAATAACGGTTTTAGAGGCAGTAAACAATGCTCTGCTCGATTCCGATAGTGATAGCGCCTTGAACAGTGCGATAATTGGAATGCAAATTTCTCCAGAACAACCAAAAAAGGAATTGTAAGCGCAAAGTAAACGCGAATTTAGAATATCATATTGATTCATAGATTTCTGATGTAACTTTATGAAATGAATGATGAAAGAAACGTTGAAAGTACATGTATAGTAATAAAAGTATTTAGATAAATTAATTATAATACTTATCGTTTACTTGTTTACTATAGTGTGACTTTTCAACGAAAAAGAGATATGTATAAAATAAATGTAAGTATCGAACATGTCAAACATGTAAAAACAGATATTAAATCATGACGAGAAGCGAAGAAATAAGCTATATATCACTGAAAGGAAATTAGATTGTCTATGTCTGTGTGACAATTGTAGAAATTGAATTACTTAAATAAGTATTTAATTTGTAATGATCCATCAAACAAATTGGTTCTAAATTGCTAAGAACCAAAGAGTAGGTAGCATTAATATAAAGCGCACAATTGAAATTAACTATTTGAAGAGTGCATGAGTAATATAAATGCAGTCATTAATGAGTTTAAAAAGAATGAGTCTGCGAGTTTTAATAGCTTGTAATTTAAACTGATTTAATACATGCGTAGTCATGAGACAATATGTGCATACTTAAATCAATTATGTGCGTCGCAAAATGCAAGAATTTATATGCACATGCTTTGATAAGATAACCAAATAATCTACTATAATCTATTCATATTAAAATTTAAACTTAAAATTTAAATAAACAAGCAAATTACGTAAAATATTAAAAGTGCCTAACTCTTTAAAATTTGAATAAAATTAGGATCGAATCTAAAGAGCTCATCAATATGTTAATAATATTATTAAAACATTAAACCAGATCAAGGATAACTCCAAAATCTAATAAAATTCATAGTAAAAAAATTAATTATGTATGTGCGTATCTAGAAATATATAAATATATGAATAATAAATTGAATTATAATTACGTGAGACTCTCGTAACAGAGTATTTGGAAATATTTAATGAAAACTCACTCGTACGTCACATTAAGAAACAAGCTTGTCTACAAGATTGGATTATGAAGCAGTTAGAAAGTAAATTAGCTTGGAGATATAACTTCAGATCATCAGCATAAAGCAGCGCGTAAACAGTGTTCAAGAGCAGGAACCAAATCATATGTAAAGAGAACAAACGGAAAGTAATAATACTACGATGTGGAAGACACGTGCCTACCTTCTTATCAGGGCAGAACGGAACAATTTCATTTTCCAGCATCTCGCGACGAGGTGCCCCGGCGGAACAAACGACAAAAAGTAAAAGTCCGAAAGCGCCCGCGGGCGCTTCAACGGAGACTTTCGATTCATCATTGTCACGAGGAAAATAGTGTGTTCGTCTCGCTCATTAATCGTCATCTCGTGAAGCGTCTAGCGGTATTCGAGGAGCTACGAGCTCTTCGCGGTCTACTCGACTGGAATACTGAACCGATTTGCGCGGAAGAGCGCAACTTAATGTGCTAATTAATGCGGCTTTTTTCTCAAACACTTATCGCAATATTTTATGGGAGCCGTTCTCGGTCGAGTTACTTCTGTATCTAATGCAAGATCTGTCCGACAGTAAAAGAAAAAAAAAAATGAAACCGAAAGTATTACTCTCATCTTCACGCGCGAGAGTAATTAACGGGGCGAGATTAGCGGATTCGCGCAGGACCGAGGCGGGTTTGCGAAGGCAGGTTTCTGCGATCTCGATAAACGGGTAAAGGCGAGTCCGAACTCCGTACGTCGTGCATTAGACGGCGTGCATTTCCGCCGATAGGACGGGTGAAATTTGACTTGCGGTCGTTCGACTTGCGTGAAGTGAAGTAAAAGGCTGAAAGTGTCCGCGCCGCGCCGCGCCGCACGCGGGGACTTTCGATTCACCGTCGAAGCCGCGGCCGGATATCGCGATGGTGTGCACACCAGCTCGTCGTTCGTCCCGGTTATAATCGTCATCTCGTTTCGTGCCGTTTACATCTCGCATCGCTCTTTCTCCGTTCCTCCGCCGCGCATACACGCGCGGCTCCGCTCCTTTCCACACGAGAATCTAGGTCGCACGGCTGCGTTCACCTTCCAGCAAAAGCAATGTCTTCCAAGGAAGGTCGTCGTTCGGTCTCGTCTGGAAAGACTCTCTTCCGAACGACGACGCTTTTCCCTTTCGTTAAAATTATCCGTCTGTCGACTCGATTAATTGCTCTCCCCGCTCTCGCTGACGTAAGAAAAATCTGCAGCCGGCCGGAGATTCCCGCGACGGCGATGCGGTTAAGAAAATATTTCCTCTCTTTTTTTCTTATCAGCTGTTAATATATGATCCTTGAGAAGCGTTTAAATAATTCTCCTCGCCTATTAATTCTCGCTGACGCGTGATGACGTCGCTCATTAAATTTAGTTAATTTACCGAAAAGATTTATTTAATAGTTGCAATTATCTTACAAGATTGATTACAAAGGATTTTTACACTTACATATAATAAGCCTGCTTCCTGTTGTAATTACATTATTGATAAGAAATCAATATTTAAATTACCTGATTAAATATGTCAAGGGTAGATAAAATCTCTCGAGATCATCTCTGTATACATCGTGTCCGAATGTGCGACTGATTGATTGCGATAGGCAAGGCAATTAGCCCAGGTAATTAATTAAGCCTCTCCGTCGGGCGTTAAGAAAGTGTATATATAGGAGAGGTCGATTACTTTCTATAGTAATTACGTTTATTTCCAAACCGTTATACTTCGTTACCACAAGCACTTCGGAATCATTGTCATCAACCGTATTGTGCTGTCATTAGAAAGTGCGCATCGTGTGGAAAGCGTCCACTTTTATCTGATTATCCGGCAATTTGGCTGTACGACGGGGGGAATTGCACGCGTGCGATTTTTCCGCGGGAGAAAATTCGCGCGCCACACGTGACGCGAGCGTTTCGAGAACCGTGGGGGACGCGAGAGAACGAAGAGAAAAAGGAGCGGATGGAAACACAGTAGGCGCGCGGGAGAGATGTAATTCCCGCGAATTCCTTCCGATTCCGCGTACGCGAGATCAACAAACTAATTGATTCGGCCTAATTAGTTGTCGTCGTCGCCGTCGGGACAATTAGAAAGTAAAGTCTCGCAAGCCAGTGTAACAGCTAGTGTTGTATACTCACACGTCGGCGGCTGTTGAGGTATCTGGGCTGCGTGTGCGCCGCTGCTGCTACCGCTGTGCCTCGTTATTGTGATCTGAAAATAGGGGAAAGGCGATGTTTTAGATCTTCTCGCTTAATAAGATAGGATTGTTAGCGCTGACTTGGCCCGCGCTATTGCCTCCGTGTTAGCCGCTGGTGGTGAGCGGTATCGCACGAACGCAATTAGAATAGCGCAACGCACACACGATATTGTAACACGTCTGTAACACGCAAGTGGCGCAAGTACTTAAAATATCTAACGCTTGAGTAAGAAGTCACGCTTACAAGCATCGAAAAGTGCTCTCAAGGCCGCGAGGCTCTTGAGGGAGAGCCCCGACTCGCGACGCGCGACATGAATATGGAATGACGCGCGTTGGTCCACAATGGATGTGGTCCACAATGACGCGGAAAGAGAATTTGAAAAACAGGGAAGGAATCGTGGAAAAAATTACGTAAAATTCGAGATAACCAGCCGTTAGGTAAACCGGGAGAGGCGTGGAAAAAGAGAGCGGTGTCGCCGTGTTTTACTTTTACCAGTTATAGAGTTAGATGATTCGTATTTATCAGGATCAGGTTATTCCCGGTGACGGAGCGAGTTGCCACAATTGGCAGTGTGATATCATCGCGCGTTCGCGGTGAAGTCAATGACGAAATGAGCGCAACGCGAGAGAAGAAAAAAAAAAAGGCGCCCGATTCTCAAGAGCCGCGGTGAAACGTTTTCGAGACGAATGTGCCGAACCGTTTATTAAAGTAAACGCACGTAATTACCGTCGGAGCCGCACGAGCGATGATTTATCTCGATTTGGATTTTAATTTGATACTCCCATCCCGTAAACTTTCCGCGAGGGAATTCGCGGTATCATTATCCATTTACTATAATGCATCCATTAACTGTCGCACCGTTGCGAAATGATGGGAGCGTTGTGTCTTTAACCGCGACGATTAGGGAAGAAGTGAGACTCCGTGAACTGAAAACGCGAGAATTTATCGCACTGCACCAATATTCCCCCGTTTAACGTCGAACAAATTGATTACAGGATCCTATAATTTACTGTACTGCCGGTGCAATTTTCAAACGCGCTTTAAACACTTTTCGCAGCGCGTTATATATGTGATAGACGTATATCCCGCGTCTAAGTATTAATCCAGCCAACGTTGTGGATCGATGATCAATCGCCATCCGATTAAAGTGCGCGATATGAAAGTCCCGCGAAAATGTCATGCCCGAGTTGATCGCCTCTCGCTATGTTCTCACTTTCCCGAGAATGTATGAACCGTACTGTTCTCACTCTTCGCAGAGTGTCGGATCATTCCGGATGATTGTGTCAGCGTTTATAAAAATTTTCACATAACGAGGAAACGCTTTCTTTCTACAAGACTAAAATGACAACATCGTCATGGAATATTAAAGTAACGAGCATTCGCGAATGCGTTGTTTAAAAATAGCCTGCGAGATCCGTGACAGAAAAGAAAAGATCGCAAGGTCGCTGTCGCTTTTAATAAAATCACATAAACGATAGCGTCATTTTAATGAAGAGAGAAAATGAAGTAATAAAACTGATGATTGATCTCTCGAGCGAAGCATGGAAGTTCTCTCCCTTTTTCTCCCGTCACAAGCCTGTAAATGAGACGAGTGGTCACCGTGGTGCGGAAAGACGCGCGCGCGCGCGCGAGCCTGGTCCGATAATGAAAAAGACGTGCGGCGCATTAACGTTATTAACGTGTATCCGCGACTAAAATCGCCCGGCGATTACGCCATCCGGAACGCATAAAGTCGCGATAATTTATTTTTAGATTAACGGCGACGAGGAAGATGCACGGGTGCTGTAATTGCCTTCCATCAATCTGATTCGAGACTCATTCCGAACGCTGAATCGCAGGTAATTTCGCGCGATGCGTAATGCCCGGTCGTAATGGAACTTTAACACGGAAGACATGTGGATCCGAGGAAGACGATTTAATCGGGGTAAACGGCGCGACGAGCCCGAGCGATAAATTGTTTATATCACCGACCGGGGGAGATCGCGCCTCTCCCGGACGCTGATCTGTCCGGATCCGTGGAAAACGTCGGTAAGCGGAGCGACGGGTGAGCGCGAGAGTAAAGGTAAATAACACAAGGACGATCGCGTCGCGCCGTGTAATTTCCCCTCGACACACTTTTGTCTTTCCGCCGCTACCAATTTAGGTATCGGCGACGATGGCCCGAGCGGATTGGTATCTGAAAGCGATAGTTGACCTGCGAGAGCGATTACGAGAAGCTCCCGCGATGCCTCCTCGCGCGGCCTTTCTTTTTCCCACGCGCGGGAGACGATCTCGCGCGTAACTGGGATAAAAGTTATCTCCCGCGTGCGCGCAGCGGCGTTAAACAATCGCCACTCGTTCGCCTCGAACGCTGCCGCGGAAAGTTTCACGACAGGAGTCTCCCTGGCGAACGCTGACGTCAGCATGGCCGGCGCTTGTCCGTCCGTGCAATGAAAGTGGTCTAACAAGTCACTGGCCATTCAAGTGTATACACACTCGGAACGACGTGGCCCCTGTGACTTGTATATATCTCTCTCTCTCTCTTTCTCGCGGACTCTACTTGCGACTATATTTACCAAAGCGCCAAAGTGAAGGCGATAGTAAGAACGCTAAGCTTGGCTCAGCAGCTGGTCGACTTTTATTGCGGAGCACTGTGTCCCATTAATTTGACGAGCGCCCGTGGCGAGGTAGATTATCGTGAGATCGGCGTTGCTCGATACGTACAATTGGATCGATGGTCGCGGTGGACGTGATCCAAACGCAAAACGCAGGGTCGGGAGATACCTCGATAAAGCGCGGCGGTGCGCGGACTTAGTCCGCCAGCAGCAAGACCGGACCATATAAGGTTCGCGACGTTCCGCGTGCGATGGAATCCATCGAGGACTGGCCTTCGCTTCGCGAAACGCGCATCTTCACCGGCAGTAAACCGAGGAGAAAAACTGAAAAGGGTCGCTCGTGGAATCTTCCATGTTTACAATGACGTCAGATAATTGCCCATTTTCTTACAGCCTACGACTGACAATCGCTCAATCGTTCAATCGCGCGTATGTATGTGATGTGCGATAAAATTTTTTATTAAAAATACGATATATGATGAGCTAAACTTAGCACTAAAGTCATCCGAGGTGATCCTTGAAAGTTATCTAATCAGCATAAGAATTTTCATTAACTCCGACCGTCGCCTTCGGGCGGTTATTAAACGCGTAATTAGCAAGCGAGTTTAATAATAATGCGACATATGTTGGCCAGTCGATACGTCGCGCTCCGTCCAACGTGAGCGTGATCTTTGGACGTCAAGTAGTTCAATAGGTAATTGGAGCGGCGGACTACGATCCGCGACAACACAGCCGCGATCCGACGCGGATCTGACGTGGGCCGCGGTCTCCTTGAGATCGCCGCCCATTACTCGCTATTGCGGACACACGGTGTCCGCGACTCTCTTGCTAGTTAGTCACTTTCGTACGCAATCCCAGCCGCGGCGCGTGCTCCCGTGACGTCGCGATCTAACGCCGCGAGCGTAGCCGCGATTATGTCACGATCGGGCACTTAACGTGGTGCTGTAGAAGGACTTTTCGCGGAGGACTGTCGCCACGCGTGGGCGAAGAGATTGCACTCGGGGGCTTAATCGCAATGACTTCCGAACTTTAAGGCGAGCGCCCACGCGAGTCCTCCGAACATCGACGATCGGATGTGCCGCGCGGTTTCACTCCGATCTCTAATCGGAACGGATGACTCCGCCAGCGGATCCTAATTTGGGTGGACGAGTGTATTTCTTGCTCAATAACGATGTTTACGCGGCACATTTTGCGGAGAAACAATTTGTCAGACGAGAGTTTTTGACTTTCTCTCCTCTCTTCGTCGACATAAGCGTTTCTATTAGTTCGACCGACCCGTCAAATCAAATATTTGCATTGTCGTATTTGTGTTCCTGGTATTCTTAAGAGAGAGGACAGCCTACGAATTGTTTGAAGAATCCTCTCGACAAGAAGCTGTTGGCGGTAGTGAAGAAAAGTTCCTGATTTTTTTTTCTTTGAAAGAACATATTTAAAAGTATTCGTAACCTTCTGCTCTCAAGGAAACCTGTTCGAAATTCTGACGTAATATGTGACACGTTGTTTGCAGAATTGGACCGACGGGTTCTCGTTCCGCTGCAACGAAGGAATGGGCGAACGCGTAACATTTACGAAGCGCATATTCGGCGTCACGTTTCCGGTTATCGACGTCCGTCCATCGACCGCGGAGTGAAACGTTTATGGAAACGCGCCAGCGAAACGCCGGGCTCGCCAAGATCTCGCGTCGATATTTAAAAGAACACGAAGTAAAAGTGGGCGTGGCGGTTCTGAACGGATTGTCTTTTCTTCTTACATGCAAGGGAGTTCCGATCCAAACTCGACACGCGCGGATCCGCCGCGTCATTCTGCACCATTCATCGACGATGGAAAAAAAAAGGAAGAAATTTGTATACAATTTAAGGAAGCGCTTTCTCATAGAAGAACGGTCATTAAAAAAGCTGCTCGTCACTGAATACACATATGTTTTTATAGCATTCTCTAACTGGGATACAAATAATCGAGCAAAAAATGCGTAATTACCAGATAATTAAGTTAGGGAACCTTCATTGCGACAGGTTGAAATTTGGAATTTTATTTCGTATGTTGCGAAAAACAATGCGTGCTAACAATGAAAAGTTTCATGATGTACAGTGCTGTTTTACGACACGCATCAGCGACGCGCGTTTCGAGGATTCTGTCGCGAAGACTTAAGCCACACGTAAACGACAAGTTTAACGTAATTGTCAATTATTAAGTGTTACGTAACACCGGGATTGCCGCCTCCTGAATGGGTTAACGACATTAGATCCTCTCATCCAGAAAGATCCCACGACTATTGTCAGTACAGTGACATAACGTTTCTCCGAAACCGCCGTGAAAAAATACTTAAATATACTTTAGACCTGCATTACCGCACTTCTTGTTTATCCACGTCGTCTTTCAATGCCATCGTAAAATATAAATTTGCTTTAAAATGTACAGTCTGTCGAAGTTGTAAATTTTAAATAATCAGCTCCCATCATAATAAATTTTCCTTTCTGATATTTCTTTTCCTTTCGCATTTACAAAACGAAAGTATTCGCTAATTAGCATAATATTTATTAGCCAGAAAACATTTTATACCAGTTCTCTTCTCTGTTTCAGTCGTTCTCTATACTTTCATGATTAATGCTACTTTTGCTAATTAAATAACTTTCGAGAGCGATGTCTGATACGAGATGAGAGAGAGAGAGAGAGAGAGATATCGTTGACAATTCAAAAAACTAAGTAACGCCGCGCGATTAGAGAGTAAAATCTCGCACACATATTCCGTCGCTGAACGCCTGAAAATCGCTCGAAAGCCGTCCAGCTGCTTTCTCGAGAGAGAATCGTTTGTCAAATTTCCATCGACGATCGGAGGCATTAAGAATCCACCAGTCGTCTGACGCGCCGACGCGGTTCAGCAATCACACAACCAGACACCTTTCTCGGATATGTCGTGCGCCAACAAAGGATTACATAACGCGCCGCATTCTTTGTAAGTAAAACCACGCGCGTGTACACGCGGCATGCACGCACGGGAGAAAGTGTGTGTACATATTACGGACGTAATATCATTAATCCGCGCCTATCCGAAACTGCGGCGAATGCGAGAGAGCCGCCGCGTATTCTCGATTACATATTATCCCCTCGCCCTTCGACTTCGGGATGTCGAATCAAGCGCAAGGATAATCCATCAATCGACTTTTTCAAATAGAACTATTAATGATGGAATTGCGCGATAAACGTTACCGTTTTCAGCGAGAATTTTTCTACGCTTTTATTAAGCGTTACATCGGATTCGCCTTGCACGAATTGTATAAGTAAATTTAGAATAATTGCGTTTAAATTCCAGTTAAGCGATTGCACTTAAGATTGAATTGATCGTACATTCGTTATATAGGCGTATTTTAAAAAAGGAACAGAAATTTGATAATATTTTTAGAATATTTTAGAATATAAAATCAAATAAACTGAAAATATTGATTCTTTAATAACATTGCGTGATATAATAAAAGCAATTTTTATTTAAACTAAATCCAAATGTTGGTGCAATATTTTTTTTATAAGATGAACTTTTCAGTAATAATAATTCTATAATAACGATAAATCTATAACATAATTATAGATATATCTTAATTTGTATATTCTGTAAAAACGGTGAGGTAAAAGAAAGCGAAGAAATGAAAAGTCGCACGGATTAAGATATTTCGTTCGTCAAGGTGAGCTTTTTTGTGCGCAGCGAAAGACGTAATTTTTTGTGTTTACTTACCACCAGAAATGCCAGCGTGAACCCCCTCCAGTCCATGGCTAAAATAAAAGAGAAAGTCTTATTAATAACTGGGTCGAACTCGCGCAAAGTACGATCGATCGCGCAAACATCGTCTCCGTCATGTGCGAGAGGCGGCAGATTCGAAGATTCGCAGCTTCTTATCATTTGCATACTCGTTCGAAAAATATATTTCTTACCGATATTATCCGCGGCAGTTAACAGCATTAATTGACAAATTTATTAAGATAATTTAGTTAGTCTTATAGAAAATATTTTAAAAATGTTTATATTCATTAATTATAAAAATAATAAAAAATATTAAATACAGAATAGTATGCTACTTATTGTAGAAATTTATAATATAACATTTATAAATATTTTATTATAAAATTATAAAGATGTGTGTGACGGACTCTGAAACTTCATTTCCTGAATAAGAAACTCTTTTATTATATTTTATTATCAGAAGGGGTGCTTCGTACATTTGTTTATTTAAAACGCACTTTAAAAAGCATAACGACTGGAACAGTTTCAGTAAACCATTCTTTATCTACTATCACGTTGCTCTCTCTATCGACCTTGAGCTCGTTTTCAATTGTACCCCATATCCTCTATCCTCATACTAGTTCTATCTAATCTGCAGAAAGGGCCCGTGCGCGGAGAGAAACCACCCAGCATTCCTCCACTCTATTCTATATAACTCAGTTTGGTACACGACGATAACCTTGCATTCCTCCCTCGCCCCATTCCACGAATCGCAGTCCGGAGCGGTCTGCGGCCGGACAGAAAAAAAAAGGTGAAAAAAAAATAATCGCGGCGCTTCCCCGCGACGTGACGTCACCTCGAGCGAGGGTTAAGGCCAATCTCGACGTCGAGGCAGCCGGTGAAACGTTTTCAGGCGGGTTAGTATCGCGGTGCCCCGTTCGGGTGCAGGCGCTCGCAGACCGTCTCGAGAAAGCGACACGCTTGTTCGCGAAGGCGGCGGCGGCGGCGGCGGCGATGCACGATGCAACGTTCACTTTTTAGTACACCACGATAGGCAGCGGCGACGGCGATGGAGCACGGTCGACCTCGACCACCACCGGACCACCATGGTCGGGCTATGGGCGGCCGTGCGGCCGCCATTTTCGCGCGCCAAGCCCTTTTCGATGGCTGGCGCCGGATGTGTATCGCGGCGTGATTTACGAGACCGCCGGAGATCGACATCTCTCGGCGAGGATAAGCCGCGGTCCCCGCAGCTTCCACCTTTCGTACGCGGTACGGGGAGGAGAGAAGGACACCGGCGAGATTGGCGATCGCGGCCAGGGACGTGTCCCTCGTGGCGCGCGAGTCCTCGCGGGGTGCGAGCGAAATTTCTTCTTTTTAAAAAACGCAACATGGATCTTGTGAGAGAAATAAAGGAGTGACGAAATAACGATATGCTGATAGCGAATTGTTATCACCGAAAAAATGGCTACTATTATCTTATAAAAATTATTAAAAGATTAATTATTTGAATCGTTTCTACTGGTACAGCTTAAATTTTCTTTGAACATCTTCTAAATACATTGATAGTCGTATACCAACAAGATCGAATGATTTGAGCAATGAATGCAGACGGGTATTTCGACAGCGGAAACAGCTGTCGCACAGGTGATTTAAGGTTTGTGCGCGGGAGAATCAGTAATCGAAAAATTCAAGGGCAGTATAATGCTGTTTACATGAGAACAATTCTCTTACATCTGTAAATTTTTTTCTTTTTGTCAGAAAATTCCGGAGAAAATAACAGTAATGTTATACAGGGTGTCCCAGAATCGTGGAGCCAATTCTCGTGAGCAGGTAGAGCGGACGAAACTGAGTAGAAAAGTCCTCTACCATTTTGCAATTTTCGCAATAGTTAACGAAATATTAATGTTTGAAAATCGTCGCAATAGGCCGGCCTTCTGCCGAATACAAGCGCGCGGCGAGATACGACCGCCCAGCGTCGGCGTTGCTAGGCCCCCGAGGAGTTGTTTTCTATAAATGACAAAAAACAGGGGGACAATCGC
>VBVQ01002438.1:0-24982 GCA_011636635.1 Tetramorium simillimum | reverse complement strand
GAGTGAAATATGATGAATTATTGGGTTCGTATAAAAATGAGAAATCTCCAAATAGAAAGAATTTTATTTTTGAAACATTAAAAGCAGGAATATATCAAGGGATAATTTCTTGATGTTTAAATTATATCGTTACCTTAATACTCTCAGATGGTGCTCCACAATAATCGCCAATTGACGTTGCACCGTGCCCTGCTGCTTTCGATCGTTCAGCTGGTGCAGCCACCTCATCAGCACATTCAACTGGCCACAAGCGTGCATCGCGAACACCGCCGCGAGACTGCAAGCGCCGACCGTGACGGAATTGACGACGACGCTCGAAATGAGCTGCAGCGTTAACGCGATCCCGCCCGCCGGACTCTGCGTGATGTCCACGAACTTGCTGTACGTAGGTAATGGTAATATGAGTACCGACACGCTCACGTTGTCGATTATTTCGAACTTTGGTATGATGCCTTGCAGCAAGCTGTGCAAGAATACGCCGCTGTGCATGAAAATTGCGCACAGCCCGGCGACGAAACGGCCGATTTTGGCGTATCTCAGCATCACCTGCCGGTCTTCAATCTCCGTCACCGTTCGCCAGTCGGTCTTTATGTGCTGCATGCAACGACGTATGTCGCCGCTCCGAAACAGTAAGGAGAAATAATTCATGCCGCCCATGCACCAGTGACTTAATGGACCCACCGCTTTTAATTTCTTGTACGTGTCAGTCTCCTCGAACAAGACATTTAGGATACAGGGTATGACCGAGAAGCCTATCAGAGAGTAGCAGATGATTATCAGAATTGTCGAAATCACTTTCTCCCTGATTGTCGTTGAGGCTGAACTCGGCCAAGCGCCCACCGGCATTAAAAACCAACGATTCAATTGAATACTGTAATTGCTCACGTCGTCTCGGTACGGCTTGACAGGTTCACCGTTATCCATGATTGCTCGCAGAACGCGCCGATGCTACTGAATTGACTGTCAGTACGCGCATGCAATTGACCGGAAGTGGCGCCTGCGCCAGCGAGTGACTTGGTAACGTAATAGGTAATGATAGGATATTTGTGCGTCTCGCCAGTCGATCGATACTCACGGAGTACGCTGCACTATTGACGGGTTGTTTTGTGGAGGAATTGACTGCGTACACGCACTTACAAAGATATTAATTTATTGACATCAAGGCATGTGAAGGATTGTGATCCTTTTATATAATTCAGAAAGGTATGTATATATTCTTCAGTTATTGTTCTATTGTTTTTCAAAAATATTTGTTAGAAGAGAAAATATTTTTTTGTGAAACAATAGTCTCAAAAAGCAATTTTATTATCGCTTCTCTTATAAGAAACAATTATTTTTTTAATGTCAAGAATAATTTTCTATTGAATGAAACACGGGACTATCACGCGTGTCTTTAAATAATATTATCGTATCAATATATTTGCAATTTGTTTTTTAATTTTTTTTTTTAAGAAGAGCGCACGCGTATCCAATTAATAATCATTCTTTACACGAAGCTTGCTTGCCAGTTTGACAAGAGACTTTGTTCAGTGAGGAATGCGAAAATATTTTTCCAAAAATGACAACTTTTGACTTTTCTTGTATCGCTTGATATCAGGTAAAACATATAAAATATGATAAATTATTATTTAAAAAAATTATAGACTTGATGAAATTCATGCTTGATGTACATTATAAAAACCAAAGTTTCTAATTCAAAGATATAGAAAAGATAAAATGAAACAATTATCTTTATTTTTCAATATAATATCTTTTTACTTTACTTTTTAGACTAATAAATTAGTTTTTTGTTTCATTAAAAAATATTTAAAATTTTTATCCTTAAAATGATTTAACACAGAGATTATTTCTTTATTATTGATAAAGTTTTTTCCCTGCAGATTTCAGTTTAAAATATCTTTTGTTTTCAAAATTGAAGTCTAATTTACATAGAAAAAGTTTACCAGTGATAAAGAAGTCATTTCTGTAGCGATAAGCCATTTTAAAGACAAAAAAATTTAGAATATTTTTTAGTAGTATAGTAAAATTAATTTGTCAATCTAAGAAATGAAATAAAAAATAATTATGTTTAAATATAAAATAAGTTGTTTTATTTTATTATTATTTTCTATTTTCGAATAGAACTAGAATCTTTTAGATTTTACTACTTTTACTACATAAATAAATGTACGTATGGTATTAGAATTGGGAACACATTTACGGTATAATGAGAAAGCATTATTTCTACTTTGTCTTTTTCTATTTTTCTTTGGCAATACCGATGCATTTTCATTTTTAAATAATTTTTTACTTCTTATTATATTTTATATATTAGAATTTAGAAAATAATCGTGTTATAGATAATATATGTCTTGTATTCTATTCATAATTTATATAATTATTCATATATAATATAAAGTTATGGTGTTATCTAGAAAATTTGCTAACATTTTATACAAAATAGTCTAAGAATCTGTCATAGTCCGAAGCATATTTAGATATACCATGGAGGTTTTCATCACCTGAAATGTTTTGTATAAATGTACTAAGGTATAAAAGTATTAGATATGTTTGTATACTTACAGCACCAAAAGTTGTGATAGAAAGATGAACTAATTTCCCTGCAGTTAATTTGATCACGTTACTCGATCGGGAAATAATTAAGATTAAATCACGAGCCGTTTTGTGAGGCAAACAATACCAGTTAGTCATATAGGCTGTTTCGCCTACCTGTTTACACTATCAAATTATTTTATAATATAAAAAGTTATAATAATCGCATATATTTGACTTTTTTAAAATTCATATCTTTTAAATTTAGATTCGCGAATAATATCACACCATAAAATTTTAGCTTCGTGATTTATATTTTACCTGTTCCGTGACTACCTCGCCAATATAACAGAATATAAAAATGTTGAAACACATGGCTACGTATATGATCATCATCATACAAGTTGTTTCTTTGTCTTGTTCGCTCCATTCCTGAAAATGTTTAGTGTTACCTTATAACATGTTATTAATAATACTGTATCATTTCAAATAATGCTACAAGATGAAAATGCAATACTATATTTCTGCGATTATTTTGTATATATTTTTCGCACTGCAATTTATCAAAATGAAAAGTTGCACAACGCCGGTGTATTTTAATTACATATTCACCTTTTTAACTTTTTAGCATACCGTAATGACATAATATCCGAGCATACATAAGTTAAACGTACATCCTAGTACTTCCACAAAACATATCTGATTCAAAAGTTCTTCCATCCGCGCAACAAAACTGTAAATAATGTAAATTACAATCGTTGTTACATATACATTATTCTTGTTGAAACTAAATTATGTATTATTAAGAGAAGAAAACAAAAGAGAAAGAGTGTGATAAGATAAATTATTGGATTGGTGTAAAAATGAGAAATCTCCAAATAGAAAGAATTTTATTTTTGATACATTAATATATATCAAGAGATAATTTCTCGATGCTTAAATTTATATCGTTACCCCAATACTCTCAGATGGTGCTCCACAATAATCGCCAATTGACGTTGCACCGTGCCCTGCTGCTTTTGATCGTCCAGCTGGTTCAGCCACCTCATCAATACATTCAACTGGCCACACGCGTGCATCGCGAACACCGCCGCGAGTGTGCAAGTACCGACCGTGACGGAACTGACGACGATGCTCGAAATGAGCTGCAGCGCTAACGTGATCTCGCCCGCCGGACTCTGCTTGGTGTCCACGAATTTGCTGTACGGGGGTAACGGTACTATTATCACCGACACGCTCACATTGTTAATTATTTCGAACGTTGGCATCATGCCTTCCAGCAAGCTGTGCACGAATACACCGCCGTACATGAAGGATGCGCATGCCCCGGCGACGAAACGGCCGATTTTGGCGTATCTCAGCATTATCTGCCGGTCCTCTATCTCCGTCACCGTTTGCCAGTCGACTTTTATGTGCTGCACGCAACGATCTATGTCACGGCTCCGAAACAGTAAGCCGAGATAATTCACGCCGCCTATCATCCAGTGACTTAACGGACTCACCACTTTTAATTGCTTATACGTGTCAGTCTCATCGATTAAGAGATAAAAGGTACAGGGTATGATCGTGCAGCCTAACAGAGTGAAGCTGAGGATTATCATGATCGTCGAAATCACCTTCTCCCTGATTGTCGTTGAAGCTGAACTCGGCCATGCACCCACCAACCCCAGGAACCACCGATTCAATTGAACACTGTAATCGCTCAAGTCTCCGTACGACTGGACAGGCTCGCCGTTATCCATGATTGCTCGTAGAACGCGCGGATACTACTGAAGTGACTGTCAGTACGCGCATGCAATTGACCGGAAGTGGCGCCTGCGCCAACGAGTAACTTCGTAACGTAATAGGTGATGATGGGATATTTGTGCGTCTCGCCAGTCGATCGATACTCACGGAGTACGCTGCACTATTGACGGGTTGTTTCGAGGAATCTACTGCGAACACGCACTTGCAAAGATATTAATTTATTGACATCAAGGCATGTGATGGATTGTGATCCTTTTATATAATTCAGAAAGGTATATAATCTTCAGTTATTGTTCTATTGTTTTTCAAAAATATTTGATACAAGAGAAAATATTTTTTGTGAAACAATAATCTCAAAAAAGCAAGAAATTTTATTATCGCTTCTCTTATAAGAAACAATTATTTTTTTAAATGTTAAGTATAATTTTCTATTGAATGAAACACGGCACTATCACGCGTGTCTTGAAATAATATTATCGTATCAATATATTTGCAATTTATTTATTAAATATATTTTTGTTCTATTTTTTGCTATTATATCACATTTGTTCTATACAAAATATATTTATGATGTACATTTGCTAATTTAACGTAGCTCACGTGGCAGGTGTCATCGTTCTTAATATATTCAAATATACCACAGAAGTCTTAATTACCTGAAACAACAAGGTCTTCCTTCCTATTTACGATATAATTAATTGCATTTCAAAAATTGAAGTATTGAAGCATTTTAAATATCTCTGACAAGATTATAAACGAAGAGAAATGTGGAGGAAAATTTCGTTACAATTCGCAAAAAATGTATTAAATTTTTATTAGTACAATATCATTATAAATACCGTATACGTTTTACTTACATCACCGAAAGTAGCGATAGACAATTGAAATAATTTTCCAGCGGTAATCTTGATAACATTACTCGATCGCGCTATTATCAAAACGAGACCAAGTGCAGTTTTGTGAGGCAATTCATACCAATTAATCATATATGCCCTTTCACCGACATTTTTGCACTAATAAATAAATTTATTTATTCTAAAACTTTTTATATAAGCTTTTTATATAATTTTAAAACTTTTTAAAACTTTTTATATAATTTTTTAGATTTTCAAAAATATGAAAAGAAATTAAGAAACGTCACAAGATACGAAAGTCAAATGATTTACAATCAATAATTAATTTGTTAAACACACGATAATTGAATTGCAATATTTTCAAGTATAATAAATCGATTAGTTTTAAATATTAAACATAATTTCAAAGAAATTACCTGTTCCGTGAGAATCTCGCCGATGAAACAAAATATAAATATATTGAAAGCCATCGATAAATATACAATAATAAAAGATGTTATTCTTGCTGCATCAAAATCGCTCCAATTCTGAAAAATCAGAAATTATGTTTAACGTTTCATAGATAAACATATTACGAAGTATTACTGATAACATATATTCACCTGTTCAGGTCTTTAGCATACCGTAATAGAATAATATGCAAGTAAACACATATTCATCGTACATCCCACCAATTCCACAAGACAGATATTTTGCATTATACTCTCCATGCGTGATATAAAACTGAAACATTTATATGAAAATTCATTTTTTAAAATTAATATTTTAAATAAATATAAACATTTATTCGAATTTGTTCAATGTCTACATATTTGTCAAACAAAATTTTCTTATTATCGGTTACGTTTAATTTATAGTTAAATTATTTTGTATGGGAGAACGTGTGAACGCAATTGAATTTTCGCGATATTTAAATGAAATACCTCAATATTCTTAAATGATGCTCCACAATCGTGGCCAGCTTCTGTTCGGCAAAGTCATTTCCCTTGTCCTCATCTTCGACGAGATCGTTCAGCCACGAGAACAGCATGCTTAGTTGGCCGTAAGCGTGCATCGCGAAAACCGCGGCGAGGCTGCAAGCGCCCACCGTAATCGAGTTCACTATAAAACACGACACGATCTCCACGAGCACCATGATCTCGTTCGCGGGGCTGTATCTCGTGTCGATGAACTTGGTGTAAATCGGACAGGTCAGCGGGTGCACCGACGTGGTCTCGTTGCCGATGACGACGTCCTCCGATGTCATTGCTTTGGCCACGGTGAAGAGGAACGTCCCGCTTTGCATGATCACCGCGCAGATTCCGGCGATGAAACGACCGATCTTCGCGTACCGCATCATCACGTCCTGATCGTCGGTCCTGTGGACCGACCGCCAGTCCGTCTCCATGTGTTGCACGCATTCGCGGATGTCGTCGCTGCGCGTAAGAAGCAGCCAGTAATTAATCGTGCCCATTATCCAGTGGCTCAGCGGACCCATCGCGTTCAACTTCATCTGAACGTCCTTCTCTTCCAGCGACACGTACAGTAAGCACGGTATCCAGACGACCCCTATGAGAAACGAACAGGCGAGCACTTGCGCTTGCAGGGAGACCCTCCCCACCGTCGACGTGCTCGCTCGTGGCCAGGCTGCGATCGGCAGCAGAAACCAACGAGTAAGCTGAAGACTGTAATCGTTATTGCTTCTGTATGTGAATTTTATCCTCGCCAGCACACGCTCGGAGTACATCATGATTGCTTCGCGGAGGCGCACGATGCACTGACTGGCGAACGGTGCACCGGCTTACGTTCAAACGAGCGCGTGCGCGAATCTTTAGCGCGGTTTAATGAACGGCAGGGTGATGTCTGCTTCCTGACAGAGACGCATGCACATCTGATCGATAATTGCTGCTCGCGGGAATGTAGCATTGACCGTTTGAGTGAAAAGAATGCACGGAAATTCTCACGGAAAGATGAAGAATATACGATGTTGCTTATTAAATTTTCTTTTGCTGTTGTGTACAAATGTGTAAATTACTGTACGGCACGTAAAATATTTGGAGAAAAGCATCGGATCTTATTTAATTAGGTATTTATATCATATTCATAAATTAATACATTTAATTGTTTATTAAACATTAATCTTTAATTTTAGGAAGACTATTTTGGATGTCGGTAACTTTACTTTCAAATAACGTAATTATAAAAATTGTGCTCAACGTATTAATTTCATTTTATTAAATATTTGTACTATCATATACTATATGTACTATACTATATATTTTATACAAAATATATTTCTTACATTTTATAATTTAATATAGTTCATGGCAGAGGGTGTCTCATCGTTCGCAACATATTCAAATATACCACGGAAGTTTTAATTACCTGAAACAGCAACGTCTTCCTTCCTATTTACGATATAAATTAAAAGTCCGGAAAATTTCAAGAGATTAGTCCCTCTCTTAATATAAATTCAAAATAATATATAAATTCAAACAGGAAAGCATAATTGATACGGGAACGTTAATTGATTTTAATAAATGATTATAAAATATGTAGAATATTAATTAAATTTTTATTAAGGCTTGTTCTCTTATAAATGAAACATGTAGTATATATTACTTACATCACCAAAAGTTGCGATAGACAAATGAAATAATTTTCCAGCAGTCATTTTGATGACGTTACTCGATCGTGCTAGCACCAAAATAAGTCCAAGGGCAGTTTTACGTGGTAATTCATACCAATTAATCATATACGCTTTTTCGCCGACACTCTTGCACTAATAAATTTCAACTTATTAAAATTTTTTTATTAATGTCCAGAAACGTAAAAAATATTACAAGATGCGAAAGTCAAATATAAATATCAATTTTCTCCAATATATCTTAAATACCAATTATTTTTAATTCGGCTTCTAGCTATTACCTGTTCTGTGAGAATCTCGCCGATGTAACAAAATATAAAAATATTGAAAGCCATAGATAGGTATATAATAACATATGACATTGTCTTTGCTCCATCAAACGAGTCCATATTCTGTAAAACGAAAATTTAAGTGTTTCGATTAGATAACGAGAAATTGATCTTCTTTTATATTCACTATATTGAAAAATACTAAAGTTTATTCTACAAGGAACAAAATTATAGAATGCAATTATTCACCTTTCACGTTTTTAGCGTACCGTAATAAAATAATATGCAAGTAAACACATATTCATCGTACATCCCAGCAATTCCACAAGACAGATATATCGCATGACGCTTTCCATACGCGATATAAAACTGAAACGCATATATGCGACTGTAACATGTGTGACTTTTTTCATATTTATTAAAATGAAAATGGGTTTATAAAGAACTATTAAACATTAAATACGTTATTTATATGAGTATTGTTTCAATATGATGAAAAAACGATCTTCGACACTTAAACGAAATACCTCAGCACCCTCAAGTGATGCTCCACAATAACAGTCAGCCTTTGCTCAGCGGAGTCGTCTCCCTTATCTTCGTCTACAAGCTCGTTTAGCCACGAAAACAGGATATTCAGCTGACCGTACGCGTGCATCGCGAAGACAGCATCGAGGCTACAAACGCCCACCGTAACGGAGTTCACTATAAAGCACGACAGCCATTCCACGAGCACAAAGATCTCGTTCGCGGGGCTGTATCTCGTGTCGATGAACTTGGTATAAATCGGACAGGTCAGCGGATGCATCGACACGGTTTCGTTGCCGACGAGGACGACGGTGGTGGACACCGACTTGGCTATGGCGAAGAGAAACGTGCCGCTCTGCATGAACACCGCGCAGAATCCGGCGACGAAGCGGCCGATCTTGGCCTGTCGCATCATTATGTGACGATCCTCGGGCTTTCGAACGAGCCGCCAGTCCGTCTCCATGTGCAGCACGCACTCGCGGATGTCGTCGCCGCGCGCGAGGAGCAGGCAGTAATTGATCATCCCCATGATCCAGTGGCTCAGCGGACCCATCACGGTTAATTTAATCTCCATGTCTTTCTCCTCCAGCGACACGTATAACAGGCACGGCAGCATGACGATCGCTATAAAGAACGTGCACGCGAGGATGTGCGTGTGCGAGGAGAGCCTCTCCACCCTCGTCGCCGCGCTCATTCGCGGCCAGGCGCCGATCGGCAACAGAAACCAACGAGTCAGTTGAAGACTGTAATTGTTGTCGCTTCTGTAGGGGAGCTCGATGCCCCTCGTCACATGGTACGTATACGTCATGATCGCTTCGCGGACGCGCACGTTGCACTGACTGCGGCGAACGATGCGCTGGCTGGAGTTATGCTGCGAACGAGCGCCTGCGCGAATCTTTACCGCGGTTTGGTGAACGGACGGTGATGTACTTTGTGAGAGAGACGCGTGCACGTCTGATCGATAATTGTGGTGCTCGCGGAAGTGTCGCGTTGACTCTTTGCGTGGTGAACGTTGAAGCTGGCGAGAAAGAGAAACTCGAAAGCTTCACCAACTTTTGCGTTTCGAAGGGATTAAAGTATTTTGACGGCACTAAAATACAGCATTGAGAAATGAAATATAGAAGATTTTAGAAAATTACTATGAGAAGAATTGCGAAGAATTATAAGTTGCTACAAATTGGAGTTGTATGCTAATTTAATTCGCATTTCAGAGAAATCATACGATCATGATCTACATGTGAAGCTACTATATAAATATTGTTTACATACAAAAACAAATTATATAATTAAATATAATATTTCTTGATACGAGTAACTATTATTATCTGAATATCTTTATTTTAAAGATGCTGTACAAGTAATTAAGTATCCAGAATTTCCTATATCATATGCAGATTTACGTTGTCACAGTACGTAAGATATTCAGGTAAACGAGAGATGTTTTGATAACCTGAAATGATAACAATATAAAATAATAATGTTAAAAATACTAAAAAGAAATCCATGGATACTCACGTCACTAAAAGTTACGATTGAAAGCTGAACCAATTTTCCTGCAGTTATTTTGATCACGGCACTCGATCTCGCTATAACCAGAATCAAACCAAGGGCTGTCTTATGAGGTAAGCGATACCAGTCGGTCATATATGCTGTATCGCCAACTTTTTTACACTAATGAACATTGTTAAATATGTAAATGTATTAATTTATTAATTTTGCGTTAAATAACATCGATAGTTTCTTTACCTGTTGCGTTAAAATTTCACCTATGTAGCAAAATATAAAAATATTAAAACTCATAGATATATACACCATAATGTACGCAACTATGCCCCTTTTGTCAATTTTATTCCACCACTGAAAGAATCACAATGCATGGAAAGTAAGTTTGTTGAGATATAATTTCTTTCAGATGTTACTAAAGTCTTGTTAAACTAATTTCAGCTACATATTCACCTTTTAAGATGATTAGCATACCGTAATGGAGTAATATCCAAGCATACATAAGTTAAATGTACATCCGAGTAATTCTACCAGACATATTTGATGCAGAACGTCTTCGATGTATGTTATAAATCTAAAATCAGAACTCAACGCGATCAGCAAAATCTTGAATATATCATAAAAAATTCTTTGGATATTTATAGATTGATGATGTATTATATAAGATGAAAAGCGAAAAGAATTCGCTTAGATTTTATTTTAAAAACTTAAAAGTTTTCGAAAAAGAATATTACTAGTTTTTAAAATAAATAAAATAATCTATAAGATTCGAAATCATGATTTAAACTTTCACGACGTACTGTATATATTCAATTGATTAGATGACTTAATTGCAAAAAAATACATTTTTACATTATACAATGTATATTTTTTAGTTATGTACATTCTAACTCTATGTATACTGTTTCAAATTATATTTCAACACACAATATTTAAATCTAGTGCTACCTTAAAACACGTAGATGATGATCTACGATATCGGCCAGTCTCTGCTGGGCCGATTCACTTTCTTTCGCATTTGTACCTTTGACAAGTCCGTTTAGACGTACAATTAAAATATCGAGCTGACCGCACGCATGCATAGCGAAAACTGCGGCCAAGCTGCAAGCACCGACGATAGCGGAGTTCACTACAAAACCCGACATTAGCTGAGCTGCAAAAACGATCTCGTTCGCCGGGCTGAATCTGGTATCTATCAATTTGCTGTAAGAGGGAAAAGGTAACTGGAGCACCGAGGCGGTCTCGTTATCTCCGATCCACACCACCACTGTCGTCATAGTGGAGATAATGTTGTAGGCGGACACGCCGCCGTGCATGAATATCGCGCAGAAACCCGCCACGAATCGGCCCAGCCTCGCGTTTCTCGTCATGATCTCGCGATCCTGCGACTGCCTGGAGATCCGCCAGTCCTGTTCCATGTGCTGCATGCATCGATGTATGTCAGCGCTGTGCAGCAGCAGGCAGCAATAGTTCACTCCACCCATGAACCAGTGGCTCAACGGGCCGATTGCCCTCAGCTTCAACTCGATATCCCTCTCCTCGAACAGAATGTTCAGCGCGCATGGTACGACGGAGAAGGCTATCAGGGAGTGGCAGATGAACATCACAACTCGAGACACGGCCTTTTCACTGCTCGAAGTCGCGGAGGTTCGTGGCCACGCGCCTATCGGCTTTAGGAACCATCGATTCAGCTGCACACTGTAATCATGGAGATCCTTAGCCACCGACCGACACATGGTGACTACGCGACGGCACGACGGCTACTAATCGACTATTACAGGCGGGCTTTCTAGTCACTGTGGCGTCTGCGCGAGGGAAAAAGATAGTCTACCGCGAAGAAGATCCGATCGATCGACCGGTGTCATCGGACTCATCGCGAATATGTCTGTATGTGCTGATCAGCCCGTGAGTGATTTGTATCAATCATTCGTCGTACGCGACATACAAGGTACTTTTTTATTGAAACATCGCAGAATAAAAATATGTCATAACGGAAAAAACGGAATTTTACGCTGACCGATATGCGACTTGTTGCATTGTTCATTCTCGACGCTTTTGGCGATGTATGCATTGAAAGAAAAGCTATAAAAAAAAAGACAAAATAGCGACTTGAATATTTTCAGAGCTTTGAAATGCACATAGCGAGTGAGTATATATATTTTTATGTCATATGTTGTTTATATTTTACTTTAATTCTTTGTACACTATGGATTTCGACAATTTTTATAAGAATTATATTATTATTCATAATAAGAAAAGTGGCTTTACTGATGGCTTCAAAATAATTTCCTCTTGCAAGTGTATTTAATTGACGCCTATTTTTCACGTAATATATTATATTACAATACGAAGCATATTCACATATGCTACAGATGTTTTAATCACCTAGAATAAAGAAACAAGAAATAGACTAAATAAAATTAATCTGTAACAAAGATTTTTTTATGTATAATCTTTTTATAAAGCTTTATTGAATTAAATTTTTTTGTGACATGAAAAATTCATAGTATGTGTTTCATTTACTAAATTCATAATATTAATGCAATAGAGAATACAAAGAGATAACGAAACTTTATTTCTTGATGAAAATGTTTGATTCGCTAAAATATATACTTACATCACCAAATGTCATTAAAGAGAGTTGAATCAATTTTCCAGCAGTAATTTTAATTACAAAGCTGGATCTCAATATTATTAGCACCATACCATGAGCAGTTTTATGAGGTAAACGGTACCAATGAGTACAATAAGCTATTTCACCAACTTTTTTACACTGTAGTTAATTTTATAAGATTATTATATAATGAGAAAATTTTTGCGAATGAAAAAATTATATTTTAAATGTTTTTATTTTAACGTAAATATAAATAATAATCGATGCAACCAGTGGCTCACTTGCATTACCTGTTCCGTGATTATTTCACCGATGTAACAAAATATAAAAATATTAAAAGATAAGGCTATAAACACGAGACCGAATGTTGGTATAGCCTTCCTGTTTCTTGCATTCCATTCCTGAAATTGCAAAACGGAGTGCCACAAAAAGGAAAAAAAAGTTCTTTAAAAATTAAATGTGTTAAGTAAAAAAAATATACCTTTGTATTTAAAAAAATCATATTTTAATCATACCTTAATAGAACAGAACCCGAGCAAGCACAAGTTCATCGTGCATCCAACCAATTCCACCAGGCATATTTGATTCATGATTTTTTCGAAGCGTGAGATAAAACTGAAAAAAAAACCAGAATATCTCAACTTTTATATAAGCTGTATTTACATTTAGTATATTGTAATTCTTACAAATTCTTTATAAACTAGATTAGCGATACCTTACTTTAGCACACGTAGATGATGCTCGACTATTTTTGCCAGTTTGGACTCGGCGGTTTGTCTCTCCTGTTTCTCGTCATATCCATCTTCGTTCAACTCGTTCAGCCACATGTAGAGCACGGCGAATTGGCCGCACGCGTGCATCGCGAGAACCGCAGCGAGACTGCACGCACCAACGGTGATGGAATTAGCTACGAAGCCAGATAGAAATTGTACCATCATTACGATCTCATTCGCCGGATCGCGGCTGGTATCCAGTAGCTTGCTGTAGAACGGACAAGGCAGTCGTCGCGCCGAGACGGTCTCGTTGCCGACCACGATGATCAGCGGCGTTAAACTGTTCACCACACTATACGAGAACACTCCGCAGTGCAAGAAAGCGGCGCAGAATCCGGCCACGGATCGGCCGAATTTGGCGTATCGGAACATCGCTCCGCGATCCACGTTTCTGCTCACCGTGCACCAGTCGTTCTCCATGTGCTCGATGCAGCAACGTATGTCTTTGCTGCGCCACAGCAGGGATGTATAATTTATTCCGCTCATAATCCAGTGGCTTACGGGACCCACTGAATCCATTTTGGTGTCAAGATCCTGCTCCTCGTAATAGTAGTACAGCATGCAAGGCACAACCGTGAAAGCTAGGAGGGCGTAGCATGTTATCTGAATGATTCTTGTTAGGAGTCTCTCGACAGTCGTAGTAGCGCGCGACTCTGGCCAGGCACCGATCGGTTTCAGAAACCAGCGATTCAACTGAAGACTATAATCGTGTTCGTCACGGCGATGCAGAGCCGACGTCGACTTATCGGATTCCGGTGCGATCGTCATGATCGTTCTTTCAAAGCGCGCAATTTACTGAATACTTTCGTTATCCCGTTTTTCAGTGGAAGCGGAGAAGACAATATTGCGATTGCGCAGACCTTCAATCTGCGTTCTACGTACAAGAGGCGGGACATTCTGCTAATCGATAATCGCTACTTGTTGCACTGGCAGTTGCAAGTAAAGACATGTAGATAACGCTACACTGAGCAGTACATTTTATTTCGCAAGTAATTGTGTAGAATCTGAACTGACTTGAGTAATATTCGTAATTTGTAAAATTAATTTATTTTATTGCACGATGGAGAAATTATATTTTTTATACTAACTAAAGATTTTGAACTAAAGATTTGAAACAAACTAACTAAAGATTTTGATAAAAAAGAAATGAGAAATTTGACAAATCGCAACATTATGAAAATGAACTATTAAAATGCTATTGTGCAAAGTTTTTACATTTACAATATACAGTAAAAATTTTGTGCAAAATGTTTATTAGGCGACTAATATTTAAGATTCTATCGTACAATATTTACATAGCGCAATATTTACATAGTTAAAGTTCTAAGCATGTTCAAGTATGCTACAGAAGTTTTAATTACCTAAATTTAAAAAAAATTTAAATTTGCATATACATAACTTGTAATATAATAAACTTTTTTTTTTCACAATACTTACATCACCGAAAGTTGAAATTGACATATGAAATAGCTTTCCAGCAGTGATTTTGATAGCTATGCTTGATCGTAAAATTATTAAAATCAAACCGAGCACAGTTTTACGCGGCAACTGATACCACTTCGTCATGTAAGCTGCTTCACCAACTTTTTTACACTATTGCAAGATTAAGTTTCTTGAATCAAGATGTCCATTATCAAATGAGACAGCGAAAGTATAAAATGATAATATGTCAAATTTGATTATTTTACCTGTTCCGTAACGAGATCACCGATATAGCAAAATATGAAAATATTAAACATCATCGACGTCAATACAATAAGGTACGTTATTAATGTATTCGTACTTTCCTCGTGCCATTCCTGAAAATTGAGACAGGCAAAATTGATGTCGTCTGAATTGAAATATAAAAATCTATTTTTTTTATTACATATTCACCTTTTCAAGATTTTAAGCATACCGTAATGGTGTAATATCCTAGCATACACAAGTTGAACGTACATCCGGTTAATTCCACAAGGCACACTTGACGCATAATTATCTCCATGCGTGAAAGAAACCTGAAATTGATGCACAGTAATTGCATGCCTCATAAAATTCAGTGTATCTTACAGTAAAAATAATTATTGTCCCAAAGAGCCTTTTTAGATCAAATATTACGCTCCTCAGAATATATTTAAATTTATTTTAATATATTATTATTATAAAATAACAATTTATGAGAAATCAATTTTAAATGAATTTATAATTCAGTGATTATTTACAGATTCCATTATTATCTTATAAATATTCGAAGGTATGCACATCGATAAATTATAGTTATCTTGCCTTAATACTCGCAAATGATGCTCCACGAGATTCGCCAGTTTTCTCTGGATGATGTCGCGTTGTTTCTCTTTAACAAGTTCTTCGAGCCGCGACATCACTACACCAAGCTGTCCGCACGCGTGCATCGCGAATACTGCGGCGAGACCGCACGCACCAACTGTGGTATTATTCACCACGAGGGACGAGAGGCACTGAAGCGTGAACACTACCTCGTACACGGGGGTAAACCTGGTATCCACGATCCTATTGAAAGACGGACACGGTAAACGACCTATCGCGACCGTTTCGTTGCCGATTACCACGAGTATCGGTGACGTTCCTCTCGCCACGTTGTAAGAAAAGATACCACCCTGCATGATGAGTGCGCAAACACCCGCTATAACGCGTCCCACCCTCGCGTTTCTCAGCATCATTTGTTGATCGCGCTCTCTCCTCGCCATTCGCCAGTCAGCCTCCATATGTGCGATAGATTTACGTATCTGTCCCTTTTGATACAACAGCGAGCAGTAATTCATACCACCCATGAGCCAATGGCTCGTGGGCCCCACGGCCTTCAGTTTTAAGCGGACATCCTTCTCTTCGAAAAGAATGTACAGTATAGAAGGTATCACAGTGAGAGCTATCAAGGAGTGACACGTTAGTCTGAGAATTTTCGACAAAATCTTCTGAATTTCCGAGCTCGTGGATGATTCTGGCCAGACACCTATCGGCTTCAGGATCCACCGATTCAACTGAAGACTATAGTCGTTATTTCGTCTGTAAACATCTATCTTGCGGGAGGAACGCATTGTGCTCAATCCGCGACGGACGCATCAAACACTAGTCTCTACTACTGTCTGCGCGTCTCGACGACAAGCAGTAGTTGTGGCAGCGCCTGCGCGGACATATGACTTATTCCTGAGAGAAAATGCGTTGCTGTGTCGGCTGACTGTGCATAATCGATATATTTATAGTACCGCAACTTGTTGCATAGAAGCTCAGCGTAATGCGGTATACGAGCAACGAAGGCAGGAAATGATTGAACATGTGCTGTCAGTTATAAGTCATGTTACAGCAACGTAAAAACACGATAAATTTTTTATTCGTGAAATATAGTTCTTTACAGTAGAAGATATCTCTGTACTTTACTTGAAATTGTGCTGTGAATTGTCTTACTGAGAACTCTATTCCATTTTGTTTGATATGCTCTTAAAGTGAAATACAAATAACTATAATCACATGCTCTAAGTTGAGCGGATATTAATAGGAAAAATACGAGAAAGGGATTTTATTCAATGAAGTATTATTTCAGCTTATATTTATGAAAAAATGTATCACATATTTTGTATGTATGAAATAATTTTTAAATAATTTATTTTAACGAATGTATATTATTTTTTAAAATAATTTGTGAAATCGTAATACAGGATTTATGTACGCAGTAGCCTGGGCATATTGACAAACAGAGACAAACTAAATATAGAAAACGTGATAGATTTTTAAATATTAATTTAATGCTTCTTATTTATTAAATCTATATATTTCATTTCCATGCAAAGTTGGATAACTAATTGACATATATCTTATAAAGTTGCTAGTTCAATCTTATTATTTATTGCAACAAATATAATTTTTTCATTAATATTATAATCTATACATTAAAAGAACATAAAATTATTTAAGAAGTTAATGTACGTAACATGTTCAAATAGGTTCAAACCGATGTCTTAATCATCTGTTTTTTTAAATAAATGGTTAAATCAATATTATAAATCATTATATAGAACATAAAATTTATAATTAATTTATATTAATACTTACATCACCAAAACTGCTTAAAGATAAATCGATGATATTTGCAGGAGTAAGTTTGATCGATGAATTGGCATTGGCGATCATTAGTATAACGGCGAGAGTTTTCCTTTCCGGTAGACGATGCCAATCGATCATATACGATATCTCACTAATCCTCCTGCACTATTTACAGGATTGATTTACTAATTTATTAAATATATTTAATATATATTTTAAATTTATATACGTTATATAACAGTAAAAATTATTTCGTAAAATCATATATCACATTTTGATATTTGACAGTAAGAAATCATACCTGTTCGGCGACAAGTTCGTATCACAAGCATGTATTTGCTTATCAGAGAGGAGGATTCGAGTGATCTCGGCCACACGCCGATTGACTTCAGTATCGAACGGGTCCTCTGGATGTTCAGCCGCACGATTTTCCTGTGATCATACTCGATCGCGACCGGGTTCTGAATAAACGGTGAACCGCTCATCGTTGACGTACGGAAACTCAGGTAGTACTGAAAGGATCGAAGGAAATCGAGGATGGATAGCCATGTCAAGCGCTTGCACGCTTAACTTCCAAGGGAAGAGCAGTCAAGCGATCAGTCATGTCAGGAAGTTGAAGGGTGCATTTTATAGTCATATTGACTGCCATATGACGATAAGAGGGGATTCACTTTTTTCTCTTCCTTGTGCGATATATTGGTCACTGTTCCATGAATTATATGCGCAAGTTTTGTATTCTCTTTCACGGATATTTTCTACGATCAATCGGTAAGGATCGCGGCGTTATTCTTCTTTTTAAGAATTTTTCTTTGAAGTATAATATTATAAAATGTCGCATATGTGTGTGTGTATGTGTACATAATCAAATATATTTATGTTAAATAAAATAACACTTTGTGCTTATTTTTTTATTTTACTCAAAATTAATTAAATATAACATTCATAATGTATTAAATAAATTAATATATTAAAATAATTTTTTATACATGATAAAAATATGATCATATTCTAAAGTTAATTATAGAATTCAACTGTAAATAGTAATGGAAAGAACTTAGAGAAATAAGATAAAGAAGTGTCACATTTTAAAATGAATGCCAAACTTAATGCATATTTTTTATTTATTAAATCTGCATTTATTTCTTATTTTTCTTGTTTTTTTTTTATTTTGACGCGACACTGGATGACTAATTGATTTTATAAAATTGCTAATTCTTTTTTATAATACATTACAATGTAGTTATAACGTTATGTGTAACGTTATGTACGTTTGTATATTTCGAATTTTTAAGTTAATGTACGTAACATATTCAAGTAGGCAACCGATGTATTAACCACCTATTTGGATAAACGACACATAAATAATATGATTTGTTAACAAATTTCATAAACAATTTTTTACTTACACTACCAAAAGTACTAAGAGACAGTTCGATAAAATTCGCAACGGTAAGTTTCACGGACGAGTGTGCCATAGCGTTTATCAGTATGAGAGCGAGGCCCTTTCTTCCTGGTAGACGATACCAATCGATCATGTACGATACCTCGGCAATCTTTTTGCACTAACAAGTATTGTATTTTTCATTACGTCAAACGTATTTATTTCTTATATAAATAAAAATTAACGCATTTCTTATATAATATAAATAAAAATTAATTCTCAAAGTGCAGTACATTTCAAATTGCATAATTCTATTATGAAAAATTTTATTAATAACTTTTATTGTATATAAGAATATTATACATTAAAAGATGCAGAGGGAGATAAGATTTAATATAAAAAAATCCAGAAATGCTTTGAAAATTAAAGCGATACCTGATTAGTAACCAATTCACCAATGTAGCAAAATATGAAGATATTGAATGCAAGAGAAAGAAGTAAAATAATATATATTATTACGCTATTTTTATCCTCCCACTCCTGCAACGAAAAGATTTCTGCATTCGAAAATATACATATCGCTGAATATTTTGATTATACGGCAATAATCTCTGATTTTACTCAAAGAAAAAGATACATTTATATTTATACAATATGCATACCTTGATAGCATAATATCCAAGAAAACACATGTTTAACGTACACCCTGAAATTTCCACGAAAGCCACTTCACGCAAGACCTTATCCGTTAGCGATATGAAACTGAAAGCAATAAACACGTTGTAGCTCAACAGACATTAAATAAAAAAATAGGGACATGATCTCTTTAAATTTAATTTAATATTAAATTGATACGAATAACATTTAATATTAAATTGATTAAAACTTTGAGTACGTAACAATACATACAACAGTGATCGACGTTTTTCGTTACACGGAAACTCACCGTAAGATTCGAATATGCTGCTGCACAATCATCGTCAATCTTCTGTCCATGCTATCACAAAAATCTTCCCGTCCGTCCACCAAATGTTCGATCCATTGCGCCAGAACTTTGAGACGACCGTAAGCGTGTATCGCGAACACAGCGGCCAGGCTGCAAGCACCGGCTGTGACGGAATGCGCGACGAAACCCGAGAGGCACTGCACCCAGAAGAAGATCTCACTGACGGGGCTGTATCGCACGTCGGCGATCGCCCTGGCGACCGGATACACCAGCGGCCGATACGTCAAGTTTCCGCCATCCTCCGTGATCTTGCTCTTAAGCGGCAGTACGAGATAGTAGAACGCGGCACCGCCGTACATGAAAATCGCGCTTATCACCACGAGGCGACGGCTGAACTTCGCGCTGCTAATCATGATGACTCGGTCGTCGTGATACCGAGTGTTTATCCAGTCGTCCTCGATCTGCTCGAATCCTTTGCGGATGTCGTTCTCGCGGCAGATCATCGCGATATATTTCACAATGGCCATCACGCAGAAGCTCAGGTGCCCGAAGAGCTTCACGATGTGATAAATGTCGTCGACTTCAAGCACCATGTAGACGGCGGAAGGTACGAAGAGGAAACCGATCAGAGCGCTACAAATGACGTTCACCAAAAAATATATCAGTTTTCCTATCCACGAAAGATCGTCCGATCTTGGCCAGGCGCCGATCGGCGTCAATATCCAGCGGATCAACTGAAAGCTTAATTCCACGCTTTCCTCGTGATCATTGATCGCGCTAGAGCTGGATTTCTGTACGGAGTCGCTAGGCATTGTTGAAATGCGAGGACTCGACAGCTACTGAGAGAGGATTACGTGAAAACTCCGATGGGAAAAGTTAAGTGCGGCTGCGTCGCTCGCGGCATGATATCCCTTCCAGGAAAAGAAAAAGCAATGCGTACCAGGATGTTGGAGGGTGCATTTTATAGTTGCATTGATTTTTGTAAAATGAAGAAACATTTCAACTCTTACCGTCGAAGCGTACGTGCTGTTGATTAATTATACGTGTAACGAAAGAAAGAAAGTTAGAAGGACAGAAATAGGAAGGTAGAAACAGGAAGAGTGAAAGAGGGGGAGAGTCAGAGAGGGGCAAAGGAAAATCGAGGGAAAGAAATGGGCTTTTAGTCGAGCTCGAGCTATCATAAGAGAAGTTATTCTTGGAATAAACGAGAGCCTGGATCTAGTTGGCATATTCGGAAATTGAGGTTCTCATGTACAAATTATTAAAACTATATATTGCCCAAGATATAAACGAAATCGATTACAATATATGTACGAGTACAATCTGAGGAAGGTGCATCAACTGATTAATCGAAATACTGACAACGCGTGGTTTACAGCCAAAACAACTCGACAACATCTTTAGAATCGGTAATTAGTTTTTTTACTCTCTAATCAGTTTTGGTTTCTGCGTCCGAAGAGTTTCTTGTATAATTTATACTTATGACTATTTTTGGTCAATATTAATAATTGTGACTAGTATTTTCTTGAGAATTATGAAGAATTTTGAATATAAAGCTGCTAGCAATACATCTGTGAATTATATAATATACTTATATATTTTATGTGCAATTCACTTTATACGCGTGAAATTTATATTTTTCATAAATAATCAAAAGCAGTTGCGAAGATTTAAAGTATTACAGAGAGTATATAGTATATATAAAAAATATTTTTGTACATATTTAGATTTGTATGGAATATAAAATATTTCATCTATTTTTAATTTATAATTTGCGGCGATTGTTACAAAATAAAAAATAAAATATTTTATTCTTGATCTTGCATTTATACATGATAATCGTCGCAAATCATTATACATATTAATATTTCTATTAATTTTCTGTAATTTGTTATGCATTTCCTTGTATGTATATTATCATATATGCATATTCATATGTGGATTAGAGATTTATATATAAAATAATTCATATACGAGAAATTATATATATTTTATAATATCTATATAGAGAAAATACACATATTCATATTTTATCATACATAATTTACACGGTCAAAGTTCGAAGCATGTTCAAGTATGCAACAGATGTTTTAATTACCTAAAACGTTTAAAAATTAATTTCCATTTTAATATGCTATTAAACATATTATATGTTCAAAGTAAATTTATATATAGTACTTCTTGCGTATTTTTTCAACAACAGAAAATATACTAAGTGTATTTTATTCTTAAAAGTTATATTTATAATTTTCATAATACTCACAACACCAAAAGTCTGGATGGACATATGAAATATCTTTCCAGCCGTGATTTTAATAACAGTTCTTGAACGTAAGATTATTAAAATAAGACCAAGGACAGTGTCATGCGGCAATTGGTACCATTCTGTCATATAAGCTACTTCTCCAACTTTTTTACACTATCACAAAATTCAATCCAACGTCAGTCCAAGCATAATTAATATTTTAATCATTGACTAGTGAGAAAAAATTTTGAGATAAAAGACATTACCTGGTCCGTTACGAGTTCGCCAATAAAGCAAAATATGAAGATATTAAACATCATCGATGTCAGTACCATGATGTACGTTATTATAGTATTTATACTCTCTTCCTGCCATTCCTGGAAGGACACAAAAAATAATTGCGTTTAAAATCAAAATGAAAAGTAACAATGAGCGTTCTGTCATATATTCACCTTTCTCAAATTTTTAGCATACCGTAATGGTGTAATATCCTAGCATGCATAAGTTGAATGTACACCCGACTAATTCCACAAAACATATCTGACGCATAATTGTCTCCAATTGTGAAAGAAACCTGTAATCGACACATCCAGCAATAGCCTCGACAGAGATTTAAGATACTCAACATTTTTATTCGAACATCTTACATCCGCGATAGTTGCAATTCTGCAAATACGTCATATTTAAAAAGTATTATAAAATAATCTTTCCAATGTGTCATAGTTTCCTTGCATTTCTTAAAACAAGTGAAAATTATTTTTTACGAGAGAATTATTTTTTTTACATGAGATCATCTAAAGGCCAGCAAAGATTCATAAAATATAATTATTTCATAAAATATATTATTTCAGGATAATTAAAAATTGATCTGTACGTAATTTTTTCAGATTCATCTTACCTCAACGCTCGTAGATGATGCTCCACGATGTTCGCCAGTTTCAACTGGAGGAGATCTTGCTTCTCTGTGACGAGTTCTTCGAGATGCAGCATCACTACGTTGAGCTGGCCGGTAGCGTGCATCGCGAAAACGGCGGCGAGACCGCACGCGCCGATTGTGATATTGTTCACCACGATGGTCGTGATGTACTGCAACACGAGCACGACTTCGTACACCGGGCTAAGTCTGGTATCCACAATCTTGTTGAAGGACGGCAACGGTAGGCCACTTGTCTCGATCGTTTTATTACCGATTACCATGGATATCCGTGTCATTCCCTTCACTAATAGGTAACAAATAACACCACCCTGCATGATGAGCGCGCAAACACCCGCTATAGCGCGTCCCACTCTCGCGTTTCTCAGCATCAGTTCCCGATCGTGTTCTTTCTTTGTCACCCGCCAGTCGGTCTCCATATGGTCTATAGACTTGCGTATCCGATCGTTATGGTGCAGGAGAGAACAGTAACTGATACTTCCCATGAGAAAGTGGCTCGTAGGCCCTATGGCCTTGAGTTTCAAGCGAAGATCCTTCTCTTCGAACAATATATATAATACAGCAGATACTACGGTTAAAGCTATTAAGGAATGACACGTTAATCGCAGGATATTTATCAGAATATTCTTGATTATCGAATTTGTCGTTAATTCCGGCCAAGCGCCTATAGATTTCAAAATCCAACGATTAAACTGCAAACTGTAATCATTATCTCGCCTGTAAACGTCCACGGTGGTCTCTTTAGAAACTCGCTTCATTGTCGATTTACGGAAGGCGCGCTAGGTACTGGTCACTACTACTGGCTGCGTTTCTCAACGAAGCAGTGGTTGCGGTAGCGCCTGCGCGGACATGCGAGGAGAGAAAAAGAATTATTGCATCGTCCGGCTGAGACAGAACGCAATCGATAGCTATAGCTCACTTGTTGCACGAAATCGCAGTGTACGAGAACATTTAAACACAATCGTGGTTGTGCGGTTAACAAATGCCAATATTACAGTTATTATTGTCTTTTGTTTAACGAGGAATATTCTTAATGTTAATTGTATTAAACGAACGTTCGATATTTTTTGTTCTTAATGCTTTATCTATGAGAATTTTTATCTGAGATTATATCTTGTAATATTTTGTTTTAGCTTTATTATACATATCGAAGTGTAATAGCATTATCAATCTGATTATTAATAAGATAAAACAAAGTGAGAGATATATATATACATATATATGTAAGTATATAATGACATTATTAAGAAATAAAAGAGGTGTTTATTAATACAACAAGAATAAATTATATCACTACAATATCAATTGTTAATAATTTACATTTTATATATTAGGAATTTTTATGCTGTGTCTATTTAGTTTTTGTTACATCGCTACTGTTCTGAGTATATTTAAATATGCAAATGATGTTTTCATCACCTGAAATAATTATAGTTGGCAGATTTGAATAATCTTTATGTATTTTTTATTGTAATAACATTTCTAAATTTCTCTAGACATGTATCAGAATAATTAAAAAATTTTAATTAGTATAAATATTACAATATAATCATTAAACAAATATATAATTTATCAGGTTCGTTAAATGAATTATTATAGAATGAAAATAAGGGCTATCGAACCAAGCTAGATATTCGTGCTTTAAATTTCTTTTATTCAGTCATACAACCAAAGGTATGGACATAAAGAATAAATACAAACATTTCGACCTTTAATTAGGTCATCTTCAGTGTAAATTCTAAAACTAACAGTACAATTAATAACTATAATGTGTACGCTGCTTTTTTTCTACGCATAAGTGATTAGACAATGTAACATTCACATAAATGCCATACATTTCTCTCTATATTCTGATCGCGACAATGGTGATAATTCAGGTTGATCGATCTATTGAAAAACTCAAAATTATTCGTTGTGGTTATCGTATAAAAGTTAAAATGAAAAGAGTATATGGAGTTATTCTTGTGTTCCATAAGGA
>VBVQ01002437.1:904-24999 GCA_011636635.1 Tetramorium simillimum | reverse complement strand
ATAAAAATATTTTTCAGAGAATGGATATTATATAAAACATTTTATGTGAAAATCAAAATAAAATATGAAATCTTTTGCACTATTAACTTTTTGATAAGCTTGCGTTAATACTTTTACATGCAGAATAACTAGAAGAATCATATTACGTAAAAAAAAAAAATCGTGTGGTTTTAGAAAAAGAATACTAATGAGGTTAACATCATACAACTGCGCAAAAAATTTGTTCCATTGCATTTTCCTGCTGAAATTGTAAAATTCATGCCTGAATAATTTTTTTCATAAAACTCGCTTTATTGAAAATACCGAATTTTGCCTTTTTAATAAAACAATCTGTTCTCGAATGATGAATGTAAATTGATGTTCTTTATTATAGCAATTTATTTCTTTTATGTACAGTAATCAATTGTTGGTCCGAGAACTTTGTTTTCATAAGTAGAAAAAGATTAACTCTTTCTACTTATGAAAACCTTTTTAATGTGAATTTTTTGGGATTCGATTTGTTTTCACACCTGCCAGTAATTGCATGCAGAAGGACGTTCGTTACATCCGGTCGTGAGGCACCAGCGCACCTGGGCCCCCTTTTTTTTTTAAATTCCAGTGGGGGATTGTATGCACAATAGAGACAACCTTGTTCCTCCAGAAAGCTTCGCTATTTCCATACAGATATTTGTCGCTACAATTTTAATGTTTGTTTACGAGCGAAGGCACAACATAGCAATTAGCGGATTTTCCGACAAATGTAAATTTATTCTCCGAATGAGAGAAAGCTACAATCATCTTTTGATCCGCATAAATTTATAAATGAGATGTAATATAGAAATATGATTATTATTATTAATTATTTCATGCAACAAACAAGTTGTAAATCAAAATTTGATAAATTCCATCAATTCGCCTTTCAATGTAAATGTTCGATAGAAATGTTCGCAAAAAAGGTTGCAAGAAAGATCTTAACGTCGTCCGACTGGAAAAAGTGTGTTACAAGCGTAACAATGGTATTCGTAATTGTATAACGTTCCTCTCAGTTAGATAAGACTTAGCGTAGCACGTGAAATTCCCAACCGGAAATGTCAAAAGGAGCGTGTAAGGTCTCCCGAACAAATGTGGAGTTCTTATCTGCCACCGAACAATCTTCCCGCTTTTTGTCGTGCCGCTATCATTTAGTCGGTTGATAAAAAAAAAGGGAGGGGGAAAAACGTACGTTCTGGTGTACGAACAATGGACGCGATGGTTTTCACGCGGAGCTCTAACAGGCTCGATTCCAAGCTCCATTCGCGCCGGACGGAGCGGAGTAAAAATTTCTCAGAAGACGGCGAAAACTTGGCTGATGAGTTCGATGAGTTTTTAATAGACGATAATGATGCCGCGAAGCGGAACTTTGATCGCATACCACATCGGCTGGAGTACGTGTTCCGACGTGCCGTAATGAAGCCGAGGGGCGCAAAGTTCTAAGAATAGCGATACTTTGGATGAAGATGAAGACTGACGTGCGTTTCGCGAAAGAGAGTAATTACACGTCGCGTCGGGCCGTTATTAAGATCCATGCGTGTAACAGTGAATCGCCGAGTAATTAGGTGAACGAGAATAAACATGTACGGGATAATTCAACGGTACGGCTATCCATCCCGTTTTAAAGTTTCGAAACAACGAAATGATACGACTTCAGAGGCATGTTTCCCGGAGACGCGTCTGCGTAGAATCGAGTGGATGCACACTTTCGAGATTAATTAAATTAATAAATCCGCCAGTTGGATCGAAAAGTTGTTTAGAAATTCGACATTTATTTAACTTTGTTTGTATTTATTATTCGATAAATTATTAAATGTAGTTATTAAATGCTTTCCAGTCAGAAAAACATGAATTTATATAAATTTACTACGTATATACGCAGTCCGGGTTTTTTGAAACAATCGCATTTGGGAAATTTTAATATAGCTGGAATTTAATTCGTTCTGTAAACCGTGAAACAGACACACAGTCACAGTCTCTCTTTCTCTCTCTTTCTCTCTTCAATAGAGATGAGGTCAACACAAGCTAGTATAGACGCAGATATCTGCGTAATGATACAGTACCAACAGTGTTGTAAACAGCGAAACATTTCAACCTTTACTCGGATCTTCTCCAATTAAAGTAAAGTACCGTTGCGAATGGCGGAACGTTTCAGCCTTTATTCGATTCCTCTTCGCCAGAGCAAAAATATCGGCTTTAATGCTTTGTTTGAGGAAGGTCAAAGAAAAATTGAAACGCCCGTAACACGTGAGATACTGCATTACCGCACGGATATTTGCGTTTGACTTATATTATTCCTGTTTATCATTATATTTTTCTAAAAGCGCGCACCAAGCCAATTTCTATATTGCGTTTTTATTTATTATGTATAAAGCGTGCGTTTTCCTCCTCGTTACCATGCTTCACTCCGGCATCGATAATCTCGAGCTTGATTCTTTCGAATTTTCGCACGGAATTTTCGCGAGGGATTAAGGAAAGTTGAAGCAAGAATTCGTTACATTTGACCTACCGGCGGAAGAGCGAGAGCCCGGATCGACACGGAGGGCTTAAAAATGCAAGCTTTAAATCCGCCGCGAATCCAGCGGCGCTCGCGAACACCGTAATTCAAGACCCCGTCGTGCGAGGGTTCCTGAAAGGGTTCGTCGCGCAAATGTTTAACGAGAAGTCACGGAAAAACGCGGGGAGCGTTTCGTGTATCCGCGCAATTGGCCTGATGCAGCACGCTCGTACAATAAGTTACGCGAGCCGGGCCGAAGGAAGAAGGGGCCAACGAGCGAAGCCGGGATCGAGTCGGGAGGGAAGATTGTGAAGTATTCCTGCGCGTATGAATGTTGCAAAGTGGCAGCAAAGACACGTTTTATTCCGGGCCGCAGAGCGTGCGCCTCGAACTTTACATTTTATGACCGAAAAATTACGACTCGCGTTCTTCGCAAATATTCCGGAGGGGAAAAAAAAAAGAAGTATACGGAGTACGCGCGTGACGTAGGACGCGTATCGAGAAACGAGGGAGACTGCGGAACGCAAAACTTTCGTCTTACTTTTTCTTCACAACAGTCGTTGTGCAGTTATGAACGAGGCCCGCTCGTGAAATGTTAGGTTTTGCGTTCGGAGCGACTGCGTCTCGTATGAAAAGACTTTCGCGCGCACGTGCGATATTAAATTTAATTTGACATTCTGCTGCAATCTAATGAAACTTGACATCGCATCTTTTGCAATCTTTTCAATATGAATCACAATAGCATATTGTAAAATTATTAAACACCGTGTATCTTTATACATTTACGAAACTACAGAAGATCAATATGTCACTGTCCACTTGTGAGCTTGTTCTAGAATTAGAGTTGGTTATCAAAATTTTTTTTTGCATTAAAAATGTGTCAGCGAATCCCGAGAAAAAGGATTTGTTCATGTCTGAAAACATTTCGAAAACCTCGAGAAATGTTAAATTGTTTACTTCCGATACTGTGATGATCCCATCTTTCGTAAGACCATATATTATCGGCATGATGACATTCGCGTGATCGACATGAGTCGATTTCTCCTATATCGGTAAAATCCTTCAACCTCAACTCGCAGCGATTCAATAGTTTCCAACGTTTTATAAGATCGAAATACGTTCATCAATAATAAAAATTCTACAACGATATTTGTTAGATTTTCAATTATTCCCGACGACAAGAGGAAATGTATATTTTTTTTCTCATATTTCGATAACTTTGAAAACCTTTGAAAAACTTTCTAATAAAAATATTAAAATTACGGTTGATTTTTAATTAATCAAAATTTTGACAATTTTTAAATCTTCCATTAATTATATTTTTAATCAGTAATATGTTTATTTTATATTGAGCAGAAACTGTGTTGTAAAAGCAAACTTTTATACTACTCCGATTTTTGGGAAAAGACTTTGAATACAAAAGATTGTAAATCGCTATCTTAAATGGCCTCTTAGTCTCTGGTCCTTTTAGATTATAGCTCATTGTGAAAAATAAAACAACTGGTAAACTAAGATTTAAGACTAAGTGCGTTATCAGAGAGATTCTTGGTTTTATCTAATAGTGTCGATAGAGAAATGGTAATAACGTCTTTTAAAACAAAAATAGTAAGACAGAGAGAGAGAGAGAAAAATTCAATCTTGAGGAAATTCACTTTACTCTCGACGCTATCATCGACGATAAGGCCATACTTCGTATTAAGTGATCGCCAACAACTCGCAGCTGTACGTTAACTTTTGCATCGAAACGACCGTGCGACGGAAGGTGGAAAAAAAAACGAAGCGAGGTAGAAAGGGAAAAAGTATGATAATCGGAAGCTGATGGCGTAGTATCGACGTCGATGCGGGCATTGGCTTCCACGGCAGATGCTGCTTGACTGGAAATTACCGTCCTCGCGCCGGCCAGGAGGTGGCCCCAACAGGTCTCCCGATGTTTGAACACCTATCCAATCGAAACGATGTCACACAAATAATTTCCGCTCTCAACGCGCGAACAAACAATGGATTATATTTACGACAGTTAGATAAAATTTATCCACCGCAATTGAGACGGGCCTGCTATTAATACGCGCTGATGAGTCAGATATAGAAAATAGATAAGATCGTGTAAGGTACAAATCTTGCGGACCTGACCTGTTTTGTTAAAGCATGACGAAACCTTTGCAGTTTTGTCGTGAGCCTACGAGAGAGCGTGCGTTGTGGGAGCAGCGAGAAAAAATTCTGGTTAAAAACGGACGAATCAGAAAAATCTTGTAGGATTGATCAAATATTCTGATTATTATAATAGAAATTCTGGTTATTATTATGCACTGTTAAATGTTAGGGTCAAATTATACTCAATTTGAGTCATTTTTAACTATTCCAGGTCGCCACTTCACTTCTCCTACTCAATATTTCATTAATTTTGATTAAAGGTAAAAGGTAAAACTTTGACTAACATGGAAGTTAAATTAGATAAATTAATAATATATTGAGTAAGGCTTACTCAATGTGTCGCTAAATTTATCTCACTGTTTTAGTCAAATTAGCCTAACCTATAGAAGTTTACAGTGTAATAGGACTTCAATACTTTATAACTTACACTGTAAATTCCTATAGGTTGCCACTGCTCCTATTCAATATTCGGTTAATTTGACTAAAACAATGAGATAAAAGCGACATACTGAATAAGCCTTACAATATATTGTTACTATATCTAATTTAACTTGCATGGTAGTCAAAATTTTACCTTCCTTTCAGTCAAAATTAATGAAATATATTGAGTAGGAGCAGTGGCGATCTATGGAATAGTTAAAAATGACTCAAACTGAGCACAATTTGACCCTACAAGTTTAACAGTGTACAATAACCAGAATTCCTATTATAACAACCAGAATATTTGATCAATCCTACAGGGCTTTTCCGACTCGTCCGTTTTCAACCAGAATTTGTTTTCAGTGAAGCGAAGGACGATTTATAGATACGGTATCGAGGGATGCGCACGGGGATGCGATTCGTCACGGCCGTCACGAGTCACTTCGCTCGCATGCGGCGAGCATATGCGTTCGGCACCCTGCCGAAAGCACAGCCTTTCCAACTTTAGACAAGGAGACATTCTATACTTGACCTTAATGGCTCCGCTCCAATGCGGTGGTCTCGAAGATTCTACGCGAACTTTCATTTTTTCCTCGTCGAGTATTTTTAATCGAACCCCCCCCCCCGCTCCCGCGTTTTTACCATCGGACAAAAACCGCCCCGAAACTCGTGATCGCGATCTCTCGACCGTTAAATCGCGACGCGCGCGCGAGCGTTGACTCCGAGGATTACGCTCCGAACGGACGTTCGAATCCGGACGATTAACGCGTGTCTCCTCTCATTTCATTCGCGCTAATACAGATCGGCCGTGCGAATGGCGTATCGACGTGCGCAATCTCGATGCACGGCCCACGCCATTAACCCGGGCACTCCAATCCGGAATACTCCGAACCGCGGCTGGAATTCGTGCTATTACCGCCGCGGAAGAACGGCCGCCGTGCGGAATTCCCGCGCCATGCTGGGGAGTCCACCCTGCGAATATCGTTCGAGATGAGAGGAATTCTTTTTGCAGGGCACGCACGCGACCGCGCGCACGCCCTTTCGCCGGGGGGTGAATTTTTAACCAGTGAATTTTTCACGCGGCGCGTTAAATACGCAGCGCGTAAACCGATTATCGTCGCCGGTGAACAATCTCGACCGGCCGGCGCCATCGACGAATTGTTTCCGACGCGATGGTCACTCCCGGCAAACGAGCTCGCGCGACATACTTCGCATTTTACAAGGATACTCGACGGGACTAATCGCGGCCGTTGACAAAATTAAATTGGAAATTATCTAATTCAGCGGAATGCGGAGGGTGTCGCGCAATTTTTTTTTTTTACTCCGGGAAACAAAGCGAGGGTACTCGCCTCGATATTCGCGTTACAAAGGGACGAGCCTGCTAATCGGATAAAAACAATTTACGCGGTTTCGCTCTGTCCCCCTCTTCCCCCACCCCGTTGAAAAGAACCGCCCATTCTGGTTTTTTAACGTCAGAATTGACATCCTGGAACAATTTAAACGTTAAAAGGAAATTACCTTCCGCGGGTTTCTTCCGCGCGTAAAATTTGAAATTCTACAATAAATTAAATCCCGATGTTAAAAGGAAATCATATTACGTGGATTTTTTCGACGACAAATTTGAAATTGTATAATTATTTAAATTTCGACATTCAAAAGAATTATCTTCCGCGGCTTTCTTCGGCGTCAAACTTGAAATTGTACAGTAATTAAAATTCCGGTGCTAAAAAAAAAGTGCCTTTCCCCGCCGCTTTTTTTTCGACATTAGTATCGGAATTACATAATGCGGCGCGCGTTAACTTCTTCGCTTCTCGATCGATAAACAACGCCGTTTACTCCAAACCGTTTAATCCCCTCGCGGTACTAAAAGGTTTCCCGCTCGCAGCGGTCGCGGATCCGCTGCGAATCCGTACGAGTACACCGAGGCGAAATACCTGGCTACGTTGTTGCTTTTGAAGCTGACCATTACTCCGTTCGCCAGCGTCGGCTATCACGGTGGTCGCTCGAGCACGCTAGAAGTTAGACCGCATTACACCTGGCTGCTCTCCCACACAGACACATAACACGCACATACACGCACATGTACACAGAGAGAGAGACAGACAGCCAGACACACACACACGTGCACGCGCGATTCTACCGGAAAGCGTCGGCGCAAAGAAGAAACAACGTTCGCGGCCACGTGTACGGAACGGCTCGCAAGAAGCGACACGCATCCTCCCAGCGCCGCGTTTCCGGGCGAACTGATGAGCAGCCACGCTCCGTGGCCGCTCTGCCCCCACCTCCCGTCGCGCACCTCGCCGACCCTTTCCCGCCCCGTCTTTCATCCGCCGCCGCCGCCGCCGCCGCCGACCAGCGCGGCGTCCGCCGTCTCGTCCCGATAGCGTGGCCTCTCGCAGGCGCATCGCCCTTACGTCGCTACCTGGTCGACTACCTGGTGCCATCTCACACGAAATAAAAACATACGTTACGTAAGCGCTCCGGTGTGCGCCTAAATCGAGATGTCCAAATCGACGCGCGGTCGTCTTTACTAAAATTCGCGCACGAGATAAATTTTATTTACATCGAATAAACGGCGCATTTAATTAAATTTGTCAGTTGTTGTTGATCGCCCTGCGGTTTTCCCTCGCGACGGATTTTCCTTTCTCTCGGAGTAAAGGGAATAAAATTCGATGGCAATTTAATGGCGTTTTCGACTGAAGCAGGGTTAACCCATCTCAGGTTCTTTTCTTTTAAAACTGACCAATCACGATTGTTCCATTCTTTAGGAGAATAACTGTGATTGGCCAATCTTGGAAGAAAATAACCTGAGTTGGGTTAACCTCGCTCCAGTCGAAAACGCTGTGAGGCTCCTGGTCCCCCGCCGACCATACTGGAAATCGTGATGTCAGAAGGGAAAAATTACACGAAAATTACTTTGCAACGTACTGTCAAAGAAAAAGATATTTGGATGAGAACACACTGTAGGTCGCTTTAGCACACTTGTAAAATATACAGGACACTATTCTTAAAAACACTATGTGTAAAATGAACATGATACAGAGCGTAGTCACATACATAACTAAACGCACTAAAAACACACGTGATTTGACAACTCTGGAAAGAGATAGACCCTGTGTCTTCTACGTTGTGTATTCCTTGGTAATCTTAGTTTCCTGCATATTTTACATGTGTGCCAGTGGCAGTGTGCTTTCATTCAAATATCTTTTTATTTGACAGTACGTTGCAAAGCTTTTCAATGTGTAATTTCTCGCTTCTGACGTTTCAAGATGGCTACGGTTAGTACCCAGGAGCCTTAATTAGTATATAATCTCGATTGAACTATTTAAAATTTGCACATAATCGAAATCAAATCGACAGAAAAATCGCCATTAATATGTGAATTAAAAATTCACTTCAATCAGTCAAACGAGCAAGTTTTTCACTGTATTATCGTCGTTCGTAGCTTTCAATGCGAAACTTTTATAGGATACCTTTTAATCTTTCCGAGAAGCTAGTATTTCATTAAAATCATTGTATAGGTAAAGAAGGAAATTATAAAGTCCGCCCCTGTCGCTGGTAAATGCATCCTTCCGCCTGTGCGTTGCTTTGCCGTCTCTTCCAAGCGTATCTTTGTCCCGTCTCTCTCAAACGCATCCTTTTACCGTTTCTTGCCAGTAGCGAGTTTATAGATTCCGGCGCCCTTGTTTATTAATTTAAATTACAGTCAAAATTCCTCGAATTTCCTTTTCATTCCTTTTAATGTTGCGATAATTAACTCAGAGTGAATAAACTTTATCCTCGTTCTCTTTCGAGCCTATGTAATAGTACTTTCGTATTCTTTTTCAAATTTTTGATTTTGAGAAGAAGTATTTTTCTCTCCTTCCTAATATGATTCTGGATCTATACGTTGGGAATTTGAACTGAAATACATCACTGTCTTTAGCAGAACCGTCTCGCCGCCAGCCATAAGTGTAACCTTTCGTCGTCTCGCAAACGCATCGTTTCGTTGCGTCTCGCCGAGTGTATGCATCATTCATTCCGCCGTCTCTCAAAAGCACAGTGTTTAGGGAGCCTTGTAAACGTACCGTTCCGCTAGCCTCTGGGTTACCGTCCTTTCTTTCATTGTCCCTTCCTCACAATCCGTCTCTGATGACGACGTGGCGCAGCTCGCTAGGAAACTTAGTTGGCTTTAAAGCGCATTGTGTTTTCTATATCAGCATACATTTATATAAAGCAGTACATCTGCGTAATTAATCTACGTAATTAAAACCGCAAGGTACTTTTAATCACCGTAGGTGAGACGACGAGCTGCGAAAGTATCGCCAAACTTGGACTTCAAACTTCTAGTCATTTAAATTATCTTGAGCACACTGAAAAAAATATATGTACTTTTACAAAAATTACTTGTTCACAACCGTAAAATGATCTAATTATCACTGTAATTTTTTCCAGATTTTTTTAAAGCAAAAATATATATTAATAGTAAAATATGGGTGAAAATATTATGCTTGTGTAAAAATAACTTGTAGTTTTAAATTTGAGCGGTATTTTCACAACGTATGAATAGTTTCATCCGAAATTACAGAAAAAAATGTAATTTTACATTTATTATGTGATTTTACTTTTATTGTGTCATTATTGTGACCAATCGGAATCTATGTTTCTCCGAGCTTGTCCGAAGCTTCTCTCTAAGAATCTTCATATGCTTTCTGGTACAATCGTAACCGTTTCTGTTGGTTTGTGTGTATAAAAAATTGATAAAAGGAAAGTATTATTATTTGAATAATATTCATTATCTCAGTATTGATGAGTAATGAGTTTGTTTTGTTCTACTTGTAATTTAAAATTCTCTGGTATAAAGACTTATAACAGCCATCAATTCTTCCACCGCCAAACTTCTAGAAGAATTAATGTAACAACAGATGTATATTTTCTGGATGAAATTACATTTTGTATGTGAAATTCCATGTTTAGTGTAAATCAGAAAACACATATTTAATGTGATATTAATATAATTTGTAATTTTTTATGTGTATTGCAGTATTGCATGATTATATACTGGGTCGGAAAAAACCCAGCATAATCATGTAATTTCACACAAATATTTTTTTCAGTGCATATAATCATTAGCGATAACTACAGCTTTTATTTGAATTAATCAGTAATACTTTTTAAAAATTATTTGGGTAATTAGTCTCGCGAGGAGATAAAAAGGGAGAAAATCTGCCAGGACATTTGCGGATACGCAACGCCGGATTAAAAGCCAAAAACGATCCCGTCGCCCGCATCGGCCGCCGTATGAAAAGCAATGTACAGAGGGCGAAATTAAGAGACGGCCAAAATATTGCGCGGAGCCACGTATCCCGGGGAAGAAACTTCATTTCGCAGTATTTCCGGGGTTTACGGCGGCGCGGAGAGGACAGGCCGGAACGCGAGTAACAAGATTCCCGGGCGCGGAAAAGGACGTCACGGAATACCGTCGCCGTCGGCGCGCGGGGCCGGCGTTATTTCATGCGGATTTTGACGTAACATTCGTTACGCTTAAGCGCAAGGTCCCCGCGTATATGCAATTCCTCCGGAATCCCCCGATTGAACTTTCCCGTCACGTCCCGTGCCTTTTAGTTTCCAAGTCCCACGCCGGCTTCCACGGCGCTTCCCGGCGTTTCTCCTCGAAGGCGACTAGTTGAAACTGTTAACCGTCATTCCCCCGAAAAGTCTTGGGTCGCGGCAAATGCGATCTTATCGCGAATAACGCGTCTAGGACAGCCAGCGCAATCCAGAGAGAATTCGTCATGACTTACCGCGCCGATCCGTATCACGTCAAAGAGAAATCTCTCTGCGAGGGACACACTTACGGACAAGCGAAAATAATTCAACCGCCATTAATGCCCGGGCGGTTCCTTTTAAGCTATATATAATCTTCTTTCATCTGGAATTAATCCCGCGCTCTGTCATTCAATTCGAAGACCGTGCGATACCGTCGTTGCGTAGTATAATAAAATATTTTCTCATATCCATTTTATAATTATTAATATATTGAAATTAATGTATTAAAGCAAACAAATCAATATCGCGTATACGAATTTTACTTTTTAATAAGAGAATGAAAAACTCGTGAGAGTTGTGAGGAGTAGCGCTGTTACATTTGTTCAGAAAAATTCAAGAGGATAGTTATATTTCATAGGCAGGTAGATAGTTTCCTTTCCTCGCTATTGTCACCGAAGAGAAAACGATGTATTTTACATTGAATGAACGTGTTTGTCGAGACAGGCAGGTAGAATAGCTCGCTTGTTTAGAAATTGTCAAACTCGAAATGTCGATTACCAGGCTCATGTCGTTTTGCTCCTTCCTGCAGCTTTGGATTTTGTTACATTCGAGAGATCGCCTCGGCTATCGTCTATCTGTCATTAATCCGGCTTTTGTCCTCGCATCACAGGACAAACGCCATTCGGGTCATCAATTGCGAACTCCGGCGTTCGTTCGCTCACCGAAATGAAATTACGAACGTTTCCCCGGTCGACATGCCGCAAGTTGCTCGGAAATGGCAGTCTACGTGAATTAGTTCCGCAAAAGACCAGTTTTTTAACCGGAGAAATTAACGTGACAAGAAATTTTCAAATTTCCCGTCCCCCCCCAATATGATTGAACATATTTTCATCCTTTTCTTATAATACGCAAATGTTTATCGTCCCGATATCGTCTTTATTGATTTTTCTCAGATTGAGATAATTTAAATAACAAATAGAAAGGTAAGTCACGAAATATAATAAGAGCTATTGCATTTTTCCCTTTTTGTGTCTTCTTCTTTGAGTATATAGACATGTTTATATACTCAAAGGTCTTGTTGTATTCTTCATGTTTTTATATTAAGAAAGAAGGTATAATGGACAAAGAAATGTGTATTATTTTGTTCTCGTGTTGCTCTACCATGCTTCGTTAAATATTGGTCAATTGTATTGCCACGACTAGCCGCGGGAGATCGGTAGCCATTCAAATAACTTTTTGGGGAAATATTGAAACTCGATGTCTCGAGCAGAGAGCGGAAGAGCCAGGGCTATTCGTGCAAGCCCGCGTGCATGCGAAGTGTGCTCAGAATTTCAATGAGAACCGCTGGAGATCAGGAAACTTCTGGACCATATGACGACACGGCGCGGCGGGCGCCGTGAGAATGGTCAGAAGGGCGCGCGAACTTCCAGAAACACTCGAGGTATGCGAGTGCAACGAACTTCCAGCGTGTTTCATCCCCCTCTAGCAACGTTGTTGCCTCAAAAATTCCGCAATTTTGGCTCGAAAACGGAATCGAATCGCTGAGGATTCGTGCGTCTCTTTCGCTGCGCTGCGAAAGTGTCCGCGGTATAAATTCCACTTTGACAAGTCATCATTGAAACGTCCAACTTTTAAGTCCCGAAGACCTTCTTATTAGAGTACCGCGAATCCGAGGAACAAAGGAGGGCGAAGCCCTTGGAAGAGGTTTGCAAGGGAATCCAGATTCATTAAATGCCCGACGAGGGAAACGTCTAGCGAGCGACTTTAGCATCTCAATAATATGATAAGACGGCCATTGTTTATTAATTATTTCCTCAGGTAGTTCCGAAGCCTCTTCATTCCGACGCGAGGCAACGCCCGACGCAGCTGGCGCAGGTCCTTACCTCATCCGTTAGTCAGATAGCGAGCGAAGTTACAAGAGAATATCAAAGTTCGCTAGCGTGCAATTTTCAAGCCGCTCGTGAAATTCGCGCGTCAAGTGCACGCGAGCGCGCGGGCGATAAATGATATTGAATAATTGACGGAATAACTGTTCAGCAACAACGTCGGTTGCGCGCGGCAAAGTCGCCCGCATTGTGCGACACGGCACAGACGGGGGGGGAAACGCCGATCTACGGAGGATCTTGAGGGATGAAATTCAGCTCCGTGGTATCAAGTCGACGTTCCGCGGGCGCCTAAGAGGCTCAAGACGAGCATAAAGGCGACGTCATCGCGCTTACGTCGACGGTTAACGAGATTTCCGAAAACAAACACTTTGGCGGCGCTTACCACCGAGAGGACTGTACGACGGGCGAATTTAGGGATGTATCGGAGATACAATCTTAGATAAAAGTGCATGAAAATTTGAAATACTTGAATATCTATACCTTGTGCACAGTAAATCTAGATGTAAGGAACTCGAACTATAATTGGAATCTTATTTTTGCACTCCTAGAAAGGTATTTTTCATATGTCTAAATGTCTTTTCCAACATTATTTGTGGTACTGTTAGCATATTTTTGTCAGTTTATAATTTATTTCTTTAAAACGAGGTAGTGAAGATAATTGAAACTCGGTAGATAGTTTCATCTATCAAGTATTCTAGATGTACAAGAAAATTGAAAACATTGGTACCATTTCTGCAATATTTCTATTCTTCAAGACCGTTTTTTTCCATAAAAATACGTGGGAAACCAGTGAAAATTTAAATCGTTATTACTCAGCAACTGTTTAATGGACTCGTTTAAAGTTATTTTGCAGCACATCAGGAATGCTAAGGAACAATCTCACAAATTTTTATCGACTTGGTACTATTTCGAAAATAGCTCAGATACATCTTTAACGTTGCCGGTCGAGTTAACACGCCACGATGTACCGTTGCGGTACATTTGCAGTAAATGTCGCAGGTGCGACAAAGTTATAATCGTCCCGGTAATAAAATTCGCGGGCCAACTTCGAAGCCTCCGCCCAATTGAATTGACTCCGCATTATTGTGAATTTGAAGCGATATTCGCTTCATTACGGTTGCAAAACTGCTTGATGGCTGTTAGTTAAACTAAACTTTGATAAATATCTCAATAAAATCGGTTAAGAATTAGACCGTCGGCAGAATTTTGTCCACAAAAGGTGCTTTTTCCCCCACTGTGCGGCGGGGGATTGTACCGAGTTCTCTGTGCATAATTTAATGATAGCATTGCGGTCATAAATTTTCATGCTACAGTTAAAAAGGATAAAGGCCGGTTTTTGCAAAGTTCTCGCTACAGCATGCCTCTCGTGCCATTTTTATTTCGTCACACAGGTAGCTGTATAATCCTGGCATATTTTATAAAGAAAATTTGGAATGTTGCGCGCATTGTGGGCATCCTCCGTGGAGCGGAGGCTGCAGTAGCGGCGGAGAAAAACAATTTGCAACATTCGCCGTAATGTATACGGATAATACGGATACGTGAAATTGAAGTTTCCCCTGCAAATTCATGATTGTCTTACCTATTATTAACCGTGACTGTTAATTAACCCTTCGAACGATACGCGAAAGGGACAAATCTTTCCGAGAGGACGGAAAAACTTTTAAAGGCAGAAATGAAATCGCGGCGGCGAGACTGAAAAAGACCCGAAGGGAACACGCTGATAAAAGAAGAGTCTAACAAAGTTCTCTACCGTTCGCGTTGTTGGCCTAACAACGTCGTAATACCTGTTCTTATCTTGCCGACGTAGGAGAGGAAGATCCTCTTCTTCTTCAGCTTAGCACACCGAATTCTGCCCGGATTACTTCGGGTACGTGGGAACCGGCGCACGAACATGCAACTAAATCTCAGCACTTTATTACTGAACGCTTGCTTCATTTCTAAATACAGCTTAAACGTCGGTTGATTCGTTCAATCTTACAGTCTCGTTCCGCGCGACTAAATATCTCCGCGAGGCGTGCTAATTCTCCCGTGTTTTCTTTCGCTTACGAGTTCTTTGATCCTATATTTTATGCATCCCCTATGAGCTTGACAGTATAAAATATTTGATCTGATTTAATGTCAATATACAAGAACTATATATAAACCCCGATAATTACGAACGTACGAATTTCAGGCAAATTGTCCCTCGATATAAAAAGCTTAGATAAATAATTGGATTTTTCGGAAAAAAAAAACCAAACACTAATTTCCTCTGTGTGCTTTTATCGGAACATTTTCGTAAGATACCGTTCTCTCTCGTATTTTTCATTCCAATTTCGCGGCTCAGACCTCGTGCGCGGTACCCGTATTTATTTGTGCAAGTTCGGAGAGCGTGCCGAGCGCGGCGAAGCGCAGGATGAAGGGCAAACGAGATTCACAATTTCCCTCCGAATTCCGGGAGAAGAAAAAACGGGGCGCGCGCAGGGCGCCGGAAGACTGGATCGTCGCGTCCCGGGAATCCCCCGCGACAAGAGCCGCGAAAGTTTCCCACCCCGGTCGGGGAGCTACTCCGTTTAGAGTTTCTCCGAACGCGAGCGTCGGCGAGCGTAACTTTTCTCTACGTGCGCGCGTATCGCTCGAAAAAGGGATGGATTTATTCCCGTGATCCGACGTGGAATCGCTCGCGGAAGGTCGCGGGAGAATGCGGAAGGAACGGATCTCAAGATATTGTTCATCAATAATTTATGGCGTCCGTTGTAGCCGGAGTAGCGACCTATGCAGGAGCCGAGATGCGCGCGCGACGCGAAAATAGAAAAATATTTCATCCGGCAGAATAAATAAAGGCAACGGCAGTAGTGAATGAGCAATGAATCTCGGGAAAAATACATGTTTCGAAATATTTTATGCTTAATGCGAACTCTCGATGCGATATCAGGGATATCTTGTACGCTGAAATTATCTTGAAATGTATTTACTGCGATCGAAAGACTTAATTTCCCAATTTAAAACGTGTTATAAATACAATCCAGTCTTTCTCTTCTTAGTTATCCACAATGTTAAACTCTTAGTGTCAAATTATACTCAATTTGTGTCATTTTTTAACTATTTCAGGTCGCCACTGCTTCTACTGAATATTTCATTAATTTTGACTAAAAGAAAGGCAAAATTTTGACTAACATGGAAATTAAAGATATTCTGGCACTAATTGTTACATGGAAAATACCGTAGAATTTTTATAGTTTGTTATCTGGACACGTTAAAATCTGATTAAAATCTGAAGCTGATTCTCTAACTGGTTCACGAGTTATTGTACTTCTAATTTTACATGTGTTCTTATAAAAAAACAGCATCATTCTCTTTATATGAATAAAATAATAAAGAAGCAACATTTCCAATATTCCGAAATTTTATTTGTAAATCAAACATTGAGCAACGTTTCTAAAAAAAAGTTTAAATCGATTCACTATCGCATTACCGAATTATTGATAAAAATACAATGCAAAGTTTCCTTAAAAGCATAGAATTTTATCAATTTCATATTGAAGTAACTTTTGGTTAGGATTGTATAGCCAGAACATCCTTAAATTAGATAAATTAACAACATATTGAGTAAGGCTTACTCAATGTCGCTAATTTTATCTCATTGTTTTAGTAAAATTAACCAAATATTGAGTAGAAACAGTGCCAATCCACATTGTAAACTTCTATGGGTTGCCATTGTTGCTACTCAATATTCGGTTAATTTTGCTAAAATAATGAGATAAAATTAGCGACATATTGAGTAAGCCTTAATTACTCAACATGTTGTTAATTCATCTAATTTAACTTCCATGTTAGTCAAAGTTTTACCTTCCTCTTAGTCAAAATTAATGAAATATTGAGTAGGAACAGTGGCGACCTACGGAATAATTAAAAATCACTCAAAATGAGTATAATTTGACAGTACGACTTTAATGCCTTCTAGTCTTTCTATCCGAATCCACATTTTCTTCACGTGACAAGCGACGCGAATAGCAACGTGCAGTTTTTTCCACAGCATCTCGCATCGGAAGATGCCCATCACGTGCCGGCGAACGCCGTCGTGAATTCGCGGTCCGGCATTCATGGACGTATCCGGCCGGTCCGGCTTCAGAAAAGGCGATTACTCTGATCGATTCGCGGATATACCTACGATTTCCGTGGCGGCTTACGGCCGAACGTCGATGCAGGCAAGCTGGCATGTCAAGCACGAGCAGGAAACGCATCCAGCCAGCCGGGACGTGAACAAATCGCGCCGGAACATAACGCGGGAGAAATATCGCGGCGAAATTTTTCTCGATACGCGAGATGCAGACACTTCGAATGCGATTCACGTCATTTCCTCGTTCGATTTAAAGGGAAACGTATACTTGAAAAATGTCCAAGATATGAATTATCTTTTTATTTACGTACTCGATTAATTTTTGTAAGTTTCTCCAATAATGGATGGACTATAATTTGATAGTTTAATTTAAAAAAAAAATTATAATTTTATTGAAAGCGATCAAAGTTGCAAAAAATTGATCTGTTTCGAATCATAATTAAAATTCAGAAAAAGATTTTTTAAAAAAAGCATCGTTCAAAATATCACCAATCACGTGAAAAAAATTAAAGAAAGACGATTTGAATGCGTAGACGGTGATTAGAAAAAAGAATATAAGAAATAAGATAGCTTTACTTTATGATTTCGCAATTCTTTCCCTTAAGGGCTTTTAAAGGGTGGAATATCCTGGGCCGCAGCACGGAACTCGTGTGGCAATCCGAGGTCGACGTTCGCACACGAGAAACGCGATAGGCGCGGATAACAAGCGACAGTTTTCGAGTACATCATCCGGTACGTGGCTACAGCCGTGATAAAGGGAAGTCCGGATGATAGAGGAAAAAGTAGAATGGAAACGCGCGGCGTGGGCGGCAAGAGGAAACTTCGGTGTTGCGGTCCGCGTGACATAGCAAAGAGTGGAGAATAGAAAACCCGCGTTTTGCCACGCGCACGTAACGTTTCGAGAATAATTATATATCTCCGGAACAACTTGGCGGGGTGGGTCGCGCGACGCCCGTTGGGTCCTTTGAAGACGCGAAATCGGGATTTATGATAATTTCACGGCTCCAGCGTCGCATTTATTAATATCGCAGACGGCGTAATGCGTTCGCACAAATAATCTTACGTTCTAAATAATTTAAACAGAGGAGATATTTCGCCTCTATCCGTTGTAATATCCTCGAACGAGGCTAAGGGATCAAATTAATTCTCCCGACGTTACGATATAATTCAAGATTCATAATGGTACCATGGAATGCTTGCGGATAACTATTACTATTGCGCGTGGCGTCGCATTTCAATTGTATCCATGTTGCACGATATTCCGGATGTCCTTCATAAAAAAAAATGTAGGGAAGATCAATGAAAAGATCGCTGGTGAATTGATACAAGCTTCGCGCATAAATCGGCCCCTTAATCTTGCAATCGACGTGCGATCTCGGAGCTCATCGCCAGTTTTATGCCAGTTTAACAGCCTGCCACTTGCGAGCGTTTTATCCTATATAAGAGCCGGGGAAAAGCCCGATGCAAATGATAGGCGTTAAGTGAGGGATCCGTTTTTTCCTCTATCAATTAATGCCGCTGAATATTCTTTATCTCTTTATCCGAGCGTCATAAAAAGTAATAAAGGAGCTTGGAGAAAGAAATTGAATTATGGACGAGATGGTAAAATAGCGGCACTTGTCTGATGTCCGTCAGGCCGACGTCGTTTTTAAACAATGGCAAGGACAACGGACGTTCCGACGAAACCACTGTAAACTCTCGCCTAAACGCACGGCCACTCTAGCAAGAAGTTTCACGTTGGTTCGGTGAATTGTCTACGAAAGACGATTTATATCTGTCCGGATGTCTGTACAACACGAAAACACTTCAAACCGCCTTCCTCGGGTTTCCTCTTCTCCCCGGAAGAACAAGATATTCTCTCAATTTATTTTTTCGGAATGGACGATATTAAATATATATTTTTTAAATACTTTTCTATATTTTTCAAATACTTTCCAAGCTGATTTTCGTTCGTGGAATTTAATTGTCCGACACGAGATTATTGGTCGACTGTTTATCTTGCGTGTCCTAGTTTAATAATTAATATTTCATTTCAAAGATGTCCAAAGTTCTCTCCCATAATTGAGATCCTATTTCTCAGATCCATTTTCTTCACGACGTTCAAACAGTTTAACATTTTCAAAGTAATTTCGTTTTATTCCGAATACGCGAGGTACATGTAACAGTATGATTATTAAGAGGCGCCTTTTCAGCTGCCGTATAATGAAGATCGAGTATCACGTGCCTTCGGGGACGACTCAACATCCTTCCACTGTGCCAAGAACGCCGAATATTACATCGCGAATTACTCAACTTTCGCGACTCTATCCTCAGGATGTATACGTGCACTTTCTATTTACTTATCCTTTTAGTAACGCACGTGTACGTCGCGTACGGTACGAGGGTGCTGTGAATTGCGCAGCTGCATTTGGACATGACGATAATATGTTGTATCTTCAAAGAGGAAGAGTCCCGATGCATGCAGACCAGATCGCATCATATTCTTTCGAGCTCTCGCGTTCGCGGAGAACCGTCGAGAGAGCGCTATCGGCCCCGTCACAGACGGGGAGCAGATTTCTTTCCCCGTCTTCGCGTCTCACGCTCGGTAAAATTCGTATATCGCGATCAAGAGATCGAGATAGATCTCTCGCGTCTTCGTCCGCGCCTCCGGTCTGCCGGCACGGAAATACGAGGTTTCTTCTCCCGCGCGCGCGTCAAGCGTATAGGAATTCTACGAATAAATGCATTGTAATCCAAGTCTCACCTCCGTCCGCCGTCCTTGTCGCCCGCGCCCGCACGTTTTGCCATTCAAGAATCGTATCGTCTTTCGAGAAGATAAGCGAAACCTCGACAATTCCTATTTCACAAAGAAAAAGTACGACAACCAGCAGTTATAATTGCTTCCGAAGTCGGGACTCCCGCGAGATCTCGTCGCGAAAGTGGGTCTCTTAACGATTTGTTAAAGGTACCTCGACTCGTTATAACGTTGAGGTATCTTTTTCCAGGCGGACCTACGGAGATTTATCTAAGGGACTTATTAAATGTACATCGCAGTAATTTATATTCTTAATCAGTGAATTCATCGTATTTCGAAATCAGTCATTTATTTTACTGTCGAGGTAAATAATTCAGTTTTATCGAATCGAACAAATATCCTTTATAGATAGAATTTGCGCTTAAAAAAATTTTTTTTAATCATACTTAATTGATACCTGCTTCTTTTTCTTACTTTTTTGCAAAAAAATATTGAATTTTACTGAAAATGCGATAAGATCACAAGGTTCTCCTGCAAAAGATAAATGTGTACTGATATTTAGTTCATTTATTTTTCTTCATTTCTACTTCAATGGTACTATTCATGTACATTTTATGGAAAAAAATCGTAACGTACGTATACATTAATGTGCATAAGCATTGCACGCTTTTCTATTTACGTCGGAAATTTTTGCCGAAGAGAAGTTTTATAGTACACATGTATAACTGTAAAACGGAGCGAGCTTAAGCGCATAAGCGAGAATATGTTGCGCAAAATTTATCTGACTTTTAAATTCATCCGAAATATTCGATCGATAATACAAGCTTCTTGAGTGTCCTCTTGACGATGTAATGTATCACAGTAGGGAGATGGGAAACGTCTCAACCGAGTTGCACGTCTTACAGTATCGCTCACCTTGCGCTTTCGTTGGGTTTCCAGGTCGCTTGGATAAGCTTCAACTTGCAATGCGAAAATTTACCGCGGCATTATACCAGCCACGTAATGAAAAACATTTTCGAAGGAACTTCCCGCGCGAGCTGCCAAGAACGTGACTCCTAAAGCCCGCTTTACAATAAGTCGGATATCGGTGTTGCAATAAAAAATGATTAATTCCCATATGGCTTATGTATAATGAGAAGAACAACGAGACAACGACTTTCAATTATTTCATTTACGTCATGAATACTTTATTATAACTTTACTAAAACAGAATTTTTTTTCAATTAAAGCAATTAACCGACAATTCAATATTAATTCATTATCAGAAGCTACAAATATTGAAGAAAGTAATTATTTGTTATCGCGATTTAATTGTAGAATAATGGTCGCATTAAAATTTAACTTACAACTCACGATCATCGACATTCTACACCAAATATGACTTATTGCAGAATGGGCTTAAGAATGCTTACACTTTTCAAAACGGAAATTATGAGTCGGAAAATATGGGTCGTAATATTATTCAACTGCACGCGATTCTTTTCTAGTCACGGAAAGTTTCTACTATGTTCCGGGAAAAATCGATCAAATTTTGTAGATGTGTTACATAGTTTAAGTAGAAAAACTTTTATAGATACTTTTTCGAGAATTATGTGCAGAAAATTATGCGTATGATTATTAATATATTACATCTTTTAATGACATCAATATGATAATATGGAATACATTATTCTACGATTGTAAATAATTCGTAAATTCCACATAAATTTTTTTATGCATTTTTACTTCGTTTAAATCCATCATTAATTATTTTACTCCTTTTTGTTCAAATTATTCTCGTTTCTTTCTAATTATTCATACTTCTAATTATTTAAATCGTTTCATTTATTCATTTAAAATTAAATTTATTTCCTAAAGGGATTTTTTAATCTAACGCTGCGCTCCCGTTGATTGATCGTACATTGTGTTTCGTTGTTTATTTAGTCCATTTTGACGAATATCTCGGGCGATATGATTAATATGGGGCAATTCGAGCATACAAATTAGAACTGCGCATCGCGCAACCATCTCGAACGCACGAAACTTTAATAAGGTACGGTTGCTCGCAAAGCAAACACATAAACGTACGGTGTGCAAGACCGAGGTCGAAGCATTGTAAGGTATTTACGTCTCGTTACGAACATCCATTTTCTTCGCTCCCTCGAACGTCAGGCGAGGCATCTCGGAGGACGAAGAAAACAAAGTTTACGGACAGGATCCCCAGCTGTAACACAGAAGAGATTTTGCTCGTTCCGACGCTCAAGGACGCGACCAAGGGATCCATAGCCTGCTACGACTTGCAGATTTCTTGGCGGCGCTCCACGCCGCCGTGCATTAGCATCGGATTAGACGGGACGATTAGTGACCGGCGTTTCGCAGTCGGCCCCGTACCGTGCTATTTTTCGATCGACAGTGATTAGACGGCGCGCTGTTGCCCCTCGAATATGCATGAGCCCCCGAACCCCTCATCCATAATCCAAAATCACGTGTTGTCGTGTAGGGTATATGATGGCCGGGATATGATGGCCAGAAAAGAAGAACATGGGCTGTAATTTTTTAAATAATTGTTAAATAGTGCGTTTTTAAAATCATTTTTAAAGAAGATATATTTACAGTTTATGTGCGTACATTATTCGAAATAATTATATTGTGAATATTATATCATGTATTTACTTGCAAAGTTTTCCGTGTGTCCACTAAAAACTGCTGTCACATCGGATTACAGTTAAAGTGCCGTAATTAATATTAGATACATAATAAAGGTATATAAGGTGAAATATAATTTTTATTTCCGTTTTTACTGTTTTTTTAATAAATACTGTGATCATCTTTCCCTCACAGTTTGGATAAAATGGCCCATCTGGGACGGTCCCGCTAGATATTGCTTCAAAATTTTGAAAAAATAATGCAGTTTTACATATTTTTAATTTGATACGTTGTAGACAGATGATTCTTTTTCACAATTATAGATATTATACTTTGCTACGTGCGAAAAAGCTACCATTTTGTATGTACGTTTTGTTTTTTATAAATAATATTCAGTGTTTTATAAATATATTAAGTGTGTTATAAAAACAAAATAAAATTAAAAATGTAAAGTTATAAGCTTTTCGTTATTTTTACAAAACATTAGATACATTTTTAACATGAAATATATATTATTTACCTCCCATAATACTATGGCCATCTTACACTTAAAAGTCAGGTAAGATGGTCAATGCTTATGTTGCAATATTATATGATAAATTTTCTATGAATTATTTTTTTATATTTTAATAGTATTATGTACCTTAAGCTTCAGTGAAGTCATATGTTAAATGGTATTAAAAAATATTAAAAATAAAGATATGTATTTTGCATTTTAAAAAACTATAGCTATTTTACCCGAGTTTACCCTATTGAGAGTAATTACAATCTTTGGCAGACATTATTTAATGTAAGACAGATAAAGCAACGACAAAAAAATGTATTTTATCACATTTTCGAACAAATAACGTAGTTGATTAGTTTCCAATTGAAAAGCACAGTGCATCACTTATATTATTTTAAAGATATTACATCATTAAAATAATAATATTATATTGTATAAATAAAAATATTATGAGGTAATAATATAATATCATATACTGTACTTTATGTTTGCGAACAGTGAGAATTATAGATATCATCGTTATAAATAAATTTATTATTATCATAGTGGGAGTTAGATAACTAGTAAAAATATCTGCCAAGGGATACTGAGTATTTGTATAATAAACCCCACAACCATAAACGCTCCACACAGTTAACATATAGAAAATATTCAAGCTATATCTAGGTTGATCTAGCGGATATCTAAGAATTCCACGACCGAAAATAAAAATAACTAAGAAAAGCGGATTTAAAATTTTTTCTATAGTATCAACCATGATCCGATTAACACTCTTTCAATTTCATACACTAACTATTAAAATCGCACAATTGAAAAGTTCATACTGTGCAAATGTCATGTCATTACTAAAATGAAATAGCATTTGATTATATCGTTACATAAGTGTTAAATTATTAAATATTGTCCTAGTTGATACAATCGATTCTTATATGAAAAATTTCTAAGATGATAATGAAATTGCATGTAAATAAAAGAAACAGTAAAAGCGTAATTGTTTAAATCTATTTTAATATTAAATAAATCAACTAGCATTAAATAAGAAACCTAAGAGAATATAAAGAATCTTATTTTAATCATAATGTTGCATTATACTTAACATAAATATGAGAATTGGGGACACTCTTTATCCCCACCATGAAAAGAACAACTGTAACAATCCAGACAAAGAACTGAAAAGAAATACATAAAAATATTGCTGTTCGAAATTTTACAACTTTGTATAAGCTAAGTTTCTGCATAAAAATATATGAGAAAGATTCCTCTGCGCGCGGCCAGTGGGGGTACTTCTGAATACGATCGGAGCCTTGAAATTGTTTGGTAACGGAATTTTGATTATCATTTGATTATTGTTCACGTGATACAATTTCCTTGTAACTTCCTGAAGGAATGTCGCATTCTTTGGATTGCGGACATTCCCCTCT
>VBVQ01002436.1:0-25006 GCA_011636635.1 Tetramorium simillimum | reverse complement strand
ACATTATATATAACTATAATGTAGAATCTCTTTCTTTCATTTTATATAACTATAAATTTATTTATCATTAAATTATTCTAAATTATATAGAATTTTCGCAATATATTAATGTGCATCATAATTAATTCAATTGAAACAAAATAATCTGTCGATATCGATCTCACGAGATTCGTACAATTGAAAGGCTATTTCTATTTCTAAAAAGAGAGAAAGATACGCGAACCAAAGAGTTTGGGAAGATTCCATTTTGAAAAGTGACAATGTATTGTCGGAGGCACAACGAAAGATGAGAATCTGGGGAAAATCGATAGAATTTCAAAGCGAGCAGCCCTGGTATTATTCGAACAGGCTACGAAACCGCTCGTTCGCATTATTCACGAATTCTGCGCGAAAGAATTCTAGATCCAAGTGAAGCTGATATCCAAAAATTTAGGTCTTTGAAACTTCAATTTAGTAATAATCTGCTTATAACAAAATTATATTTTATACATTTATTCGTATCAGAACTTTTATAGAAAATTTATTAAACAATGCCTAGCAATATTTAATGCTATTCAATTTTTGTAATTATTCGAAATGTACAAAAGAAGATGACTCTATTGATCGCTCAAAATAGTTTTAAGTAGATGTAAAAGATTTGTCATTTTCCTATCAAGCTCTGTATCAAACAAAATTAAAACCGGATTTCTGAAAAAAGAAATGAAAAAAATTTCTTTTTAAATAAAACGCAAAGTATGTTGACATAAATAGCTCATAGTCCATAGCTTTGTATAAAGTACTGTGGCTTTGATTTTACTGAAACTTTCAACAATTTTTTTGATGCGACAAACTTTTTGTACCAATCAAAAATAGACGACCGCAGAAATAGTGTTTGCATTATTCATTTTTTTTTATTTTAGATGACTCATTTGAGATGATTGACAGTAAAGCCTATAAATTCGTCTTAAAGTAACGCGATTATCACTAAAAAAAAATTGCGAAATCATCTTGCATCACACCTTAATAAAATTCCCAAATTTCCGTGTTTCATCGTTCGCGAAATATCGTCACGAGTAGATGCAGCACAATGACAAGTATATCAAAGCTCTCGGTATCGACTATCGATCGCGTTGCGAGCAGTGTAGCGCGAAAACGACGACTGACAAAAAGCGTTTGTAAAATATCGTGATGAACTGCCGATGAAATATATAGAAAGACGGTTATCGCGACCGGTGAAAGTTCCCGTAGACGTCTCGGTGAAGCGCGTAACGTCCACTTTCGCCCGGCAAAACCAATTTTACTTTGAAGTTTGAGTCACGCGGACAGACGTCGATCAACGGAAATGGGATATATCGATTCCGTGTCTCGCTGGAATACTTGCATTTGTACTTCTGGCACCGCAGATGGCACCCGCGGTGTAAGTTCTCCTCCCACAAACTGTTTATCGGTCAATCCCGCAGCGATTTACAAAGCAAATCAAACATCTTCTGCCTCTGACAAACGACTTTTTTCGTGCGCTCTGTACATAAGTATATTTGTATACTCATGTACGAGATAAATCCGAGATTTAAACGAAATTCATGTGTTTAAATCGAGAAAGAAAAGAGCGATATTCAAACCTAACAAATTATATCTATGTTATTATTGCACGATTGAATGTTCTGAATAAATCAAATTCTCATAGATACGTGATATAGAATAATCCAACATCATCGCGCACAATTCTAATGATAGCCCTCGATGAATACGGAATCGATTTTTCGAAATAGAAGTTTGATAGATAATCACTATCCAATATCTCGAAGCTGCTGGAAGTTCATTGAACCGTACTGAACGGGATTTCGCCCTTGTTAGACGGGAATATAGGAATGGAATTCTTACCATGACGAGCATGTTGGCAGCAGTTGGCTTGACCTGCGTGCGAAAGTAATTGTGGGTGTCCACGATCTTCTGCCGTACCTTGCTGCTGGTGGTCCTTATTAAATTGACAGGGACCCTGTCACCGTATAGCCGTGGCGCTGAAAACAAAAAGAAAATATCCCCTTCCAATAACCGACATCTGTCGCCGACGAAGGCAGAAGTCCGGCCGATAGCTCTACGACTATTCATTTCCTCTTTGCGTCGGGCAAAGGGAAAATCTTGACCAGATCTCGCTGCGAAAATAAAGAGCAGATTGCATTTTGCTCTCCGGCAAAATATATCAATTAAGACGTAAAGAAATATAAAAGTAACGAAGAAAAAAAAGAGTGCATGTAGCTCTAAGATGGAAGCTCATATTTGTTTCATGACGTGCTTTCCAACTTCTCGTTTACTTGTGACGTGTCTGTGAGGTTTCCGATAATTTCGAAAATTACTCGAATATCCGGATGAAAAATGAAGATGTTTCCAACGGATGCTATTCCTGCCGTAACATGATACGATATCGTTTCAGCTGCTGTTTCGATAAAGTCTAAATGTTTTAGTGTTTCCGCTAAAAACAGAATATTACCTTCGTTTTTATCGTTTAGATTGTCAGAAGAATTGAAAATATATCGTAAAACAATTTCGAATAGCAATATTGTGTGTATTTTTGAGCAATCACGGATCGCTTTCGGAATCGGCTTACTGTCGTTATGCGGAGAAGCAAACGACGGCGGTTTTCTTCAATCACGACGTGAAGTGATTCTCCGCAGCCTCCGTCCCGATCAAAATCGACTTTCCGCCTGCTCGCGATATATCGAGTAGCTTCCCGCGATCCTTTCGGGAACTACCATACAGGAATGTCCGTGATAGGATAACAGTGAAAACGGGAGCGTTTTGATCGAATATCTTTTCGGATAGTTACATGGTACGTTCTTTGATGTTCTTGTATACGAAAGCTTACCGTGAAGTCTCGCGAAACTTTCGTTTCTCAGATAAAGCATCCGGGATGCGCAGAAACGGCCAACAAGCTCGCGATAATTGTAATTAATAAGAGACCAAAAGAAAGAGTTATTCTTGTCACGGAAACTTTTTTAAAGCGATTTATTTCAGGAATAATATTTCCCCGCTACAACTGCTCATGAAAACTACTTAAAAGATGTTTACTTACTGGGCTTGCTCCTGTGGATTTTTCGCGGTACGGCAGCTGGCAGCGCCAGAGCCACTAAGACAATTATCCAAAGCCACTTCATTGTTTCCGTAGATGAGCTGAAACATGAAATGTCATTTATATTCTAAATTCTCGTTGCTAAGATTCATTTATATACAAGGCATTGAAATATATATTACATGCTAAATTTTAAAATCCTATTGAATATTCAAAAACGAGCTGAAAGATTCATTAATACTGTAAGACATCTTTTTCCGTGCATTACATTACGAGAAATTGATATTATGCAATTGGTCTTCCATGAATTCGTTTATCATTATCTATTCGTTTTTAACTTTACTTAGCCAACTTTACTTAAGCAACTTCACTTTTAATGTAGCACTTAATTCCCAAGATAATCAATGTTGAAAATTACAAAAAAATACGAGGAAATGAATTCTATCTAAAGCATTTCTGAAGGAAAATCGGTCTTTGAAATGGTCAAAGAAACCGCAAACGTAGTTTCTCGCGTTTTTATCTCCGTACAATTGTATTTCGATCAATCTTTTTCTCCCGGCTCTTGTTAGTCATTCGGTCGTCGAACTTTTCTAGCACGGCCGTGCATGCATATGTGCGCAGCCTCAGCGGAGCGACACGACTTTCGCACCTGTGTGCGGCTCATTAATCACCATTCGCCTCGTCAACGGCAAATTTCATTATTTCTCGCCCGCAAAACTGTGTGTCCACAGGCGTAGCGTTATCAACCCCGCTATCAACCCTGACAACGCCGCCGCTATCATCAATAGCACAGCGCCCTTCGCGGTGGTAAACGTCAAAGGCAAATGGCACGTACGAAGACAGATTACGTTGAACGTTATTCGCGTTCACGCAATACCACGCCAAGCGAACAAAATCCCGCGATTTTTTTTCAAATCGGTTCGCTAGACAACAATGAAATACTCTCAATGAGACTCGATAGTGTTTCCAATTCCCTCTCAGTTCCCTTTGATTTTATCAAAGAATTTTGAAGCTAGAAATTTGATCATTTTTACATTTAAAAAATGTGGATAGTTAGAATTTCCAAAAATATTTTTTATCACTTGGCATATATTAATAAAGATCGATAGAAAATATTAAATAACAGCTATCCATATTCTTCTCTCCATATTTTGTGTTTTTTTTTTCTTTGCAATTAATTTACTTCAGCTGAGTGACTGATGTCATTTAAATTTGATAAATTTAATTCTTATAAATATCGATTCTTGGATTAACGGGGATTTAATACAGAGATCATTTTATTCATTAAAATGAAATTTAATTCTTCTGAACTTATATTAGCATCCATCTAATTACCGATTTTAATCTTTAAATGCACATACCACTGTATTAAAATGTGCATCAAGCAAGTAAACATTACAATTAGAAATGTATTTCCATACGAATAATATTATGTTCTCTTTAATACACGAGAAGCTCTTTAGATGATGAGAACATAGCTCATCTTCTTCGTCTGTTCTATCTGATGCGAAGACTTTGAGGACTTCGAAGTATCAAAGGAATGTAAAAAGATTCGACCAAGCTGAACGACATCAAAGGCACATTTTGTTTCCTTAGTCCTGCGCACATTCTTATGTCCGCCACTTTTCATTTTCTCTTTTAGAATATCCTCCGTCTTCCGGACGAAAGATATTCCAGTTCTTCCCCTTTTAACCCCCTTTTCTCTCTCGCAAACGGAGCGTATGCAAAATAGTTTAGGACAGATGATACATATGGATGCCTCTTGGCACGCTTCTTGCTCTGATTAGATTTTGATCACTCAATCTTAAAATTGACATAGAAAAACGTAAAGCATCCGCTCTTTCAATTTGACGATGAAGAATTAGTAACAAAAGCTTCTAAATTTTCTTTGATTAAACATTTTTATATTTTATTGTATACAATATTGTACAATTTATTTGTTTTCAATAGTTAATAAATTGTAATTTTGTTTTATTTTGAAAACGTAAAATTATATTAATTTGCAATTTATATTATTTCATCAATATTATATCAAAAGATTTATTATACATACAGTATATAAAAATGCAGCTAACGACATCTTTTAAATATACGGTCCGCGTGTATCGGATTTAATTGAATAAAGATGGACTACACGAATATCCAGTGCATTAATAACTGAAGTCCTCGGAAAGTATTTGTGGTTTCTCCGGGGCTCCGGGGAGGAAACGCTAATGCACGCTCACCAAACATTTAGAACTTCGTACAGGCTGTTGCTATTTGCTTCGACATGCTAAACACACGGTGCGAATGTCCGAGTCGTAATAACTATTTGCAATTTTGTTGGCCACGTTGGCCAGTTGTGCATATTTGAGGAACGACAAAACAACTGATAGCGGAGTTTCTCGGATTCAGAAATTTCTCAATAGCGATCTTTTCGCAAGCATCCACGATAATTTTCATCACAATTGGCTTTTAGCTCGCAACGCCGCTACATGAAGTTTTACCTTCTATTTTTTTTTTAAATTCTCCCGTTTATACCTATTTTTTATTTTCGATTTAGCAAGTCTCGGTTAAGAATCTCAGGCATCTTTGCCTACCTTATTACGGAGACTATATTCTCTGAATAGGTAGTATAAAAGAAGAATTTTTATTAAGCAACTTTTTTACGACCTATCGTTTTTATGCTTTGGTTGCAAGTATATTTTGCATGCGAAAGTGCGAAGTAAAAGCTAAGTGACGCGAAGGCGTTGTAAAAAGTACATACATGTATATACGAGTTTATAATTAAATCAGCAGTCTAATTTTTGCTGGCAGTTATCACCAATTTCATAATTCCCGTATTATGCAAAAGTCAACAATGTTACTGTATAAGTAGGGGGTTGAATTTTATATTATATTGCAATATTAGAAACATCGACATTCAAAGGCTTTAGCCCGCGTCTTGGCATTATTTCAAAATCGTACGTGACAGCACAAACCTACTCCTTTGTCAAAGTACACATGCGGTGCTGGCGGCTCGCCCCTGAGGGTTAAAAGGATATGATGGTATCGTAGTACTACCACATGTTCCACATTTATTGCACGTTTGATGTGCATCACAGTGTAGATGGATCTAGTTTATTCTAATGCGAGTGTGTGGTACGCCTTTATAACGTAGCGCTAGTGGTAGAAACGAAGTGAGGTCAGCCATGCCTGACCACAACCGTCGTTTTCACTGAAGCAATTCACTTAAAGTACGTTATAGCTTAATTTACTCATACACCGTGTTCTTTATTCTCTATTCTTTTATTATCTGTCTTGTAATTTGTATAAATTTATTACTAAGTTGAAATTATAATAAAGATACCGACGTCGTAATATGAGGGAGGCCGAGATATTAAAGTGTTAAAAGTCCTGTTTCGCTGAGGTAAAATTAATTTCTTTGCGTTTTTTCGAGTATGATTCCCGATGATAGAAAATTAATGAGGCTGACTGAATGCCACAAGGGATGATTCTTTTGTCGGATAAGTTGGTTATTGCGGGATTCATTACACTCGACGTTGTATGGAGAATAAAGGGACCGACGCTCCTTTCATCAAGAGTCAAAAGCGGCAGTTCGTCAATAATTCAGAGGAAATTTCAGACCGAGGATAAGCCCGACGGCAACCGCATTTAATTTGCGACAAAGTCCGTGGTCGACGAAGTACCGTGAGACGACGACGCGCGCGTGTTACCGCTGCGTGAAACATGCAGCGCGTAATATCGGCCACGTGTAAATTGCTCATAAATATTTTCACTTAATTTCGCAAATCAAGAGTACGTCCCGCGGATAACAACGGCTCCGTCAAGCCCCTCCGTAATGCCCGTTTATAATTAAAACCGTAATTCAAAGTAGCCAGCCGAGATGATCCAACTCCTCGTTTTGGGACAACACGGTTCCAGATTTAAGACCGTGCAATAATTTATTATACCGCGCAGCGCGATAATTCTTGACATTTATTCTGCAAATAAGAACCATTTAACAATAATTCAATTTGACACGTGCTTAATGAGGATATGTCAATTACTCGTATTTATATATTAATTAACGTAAATCCATTTTCGCGCATTTTCAAATATAAACATTTAAATTGGTTAATTAATAACTAATAATTATTTTGAAAACGTGGAGCTAAATACATTTGAGTATTTTTGAAAAAAATTAATTTTTAAATGAAAATATTTTTATATCAGAAAAATTACGATAAAAAAAATTTTTTCTTAAATTTGTTAAAATAACTACGCCTGCATTTCGTCGAGCTGCGTATAAACAGTTATCATCTTTTTTCACTTATATCCTTTTATGAGTTACCCCAAGGTGATAATCAGAGTATTATCAGCAATAATATCGTTATCACGTAACGTTAGCATTCATGGAAGATTATCTAAATGTTGATATAATACTATTATATCATTTGCTTCCCTCGTTGCAGCGGCACAAAAGTCGAATTACAAGGCCGCGGACGACCTCTTTGACTCTCCGTCGTGGTCGGAAACGGGAAACTTTATCGATAGTTTCGCATTCCCTCCATTAAACGCGGCTTTCGCATTCAACTGAATCCCGAAGTATCTCGCTAATGGGTACACCCGGGCTTTTGTGCATTAAACTCCGAATGAATCGTCACCGCATTGCCGCCGCGACATCGCTAACAAACGAAGGCATAAATCGACCGTTATTTCGCGGTGCACGCGCATTATATTTTTTAATAAAAAAAACATAGAAATAACATGTGCGCAATACCGCTTGCAATTTGAGGTAGCAAAGCTACAAAGAGCCTCCGATTACGAAGTATCGTATGGCGTATATTGAAATATTATTCCGACAGTGAATGTCGAAATTGCAGAACCATTTTTCATCTCGCGGATTATTTTTTTTTTCTCCAAAAGCTTGAATGAAAGCAGTTTATTTTAAATGTGTTGCCAATTTGGGAAACATTGTGAAAATATTATACGAGAATTAGAATAAAAGATTTAACAATACAATGCGTAGAAAATGTAAATAATTTAACAGTCTTCATAATATATCTACATACACGATATTTTACGAATAATTGAATTTTATTCTATTATGCTTTCAATATAACAGGTTGCTAAATTTTTATTTCCAATCCTTTAACAAATTCACAATTCCATTAATTTATAAATTAAAAATTTTTAGTATGTAAATTTATATATCATTGATTAAGTTTGCGGTTTATTTCTTAAAAAAAATTGAATTCTAAATTCGAGTACAAAATTACGAGTACAGTTCTGCTATTGATCACATGCTTTGCCGGATATGACATTATATTCCCGTATATTTTCCAACGATTTCCGACTTGGAAGTCAACGAAGTAAATTGCAAATTTCCATTGTGTCGCGGAACACGATGATCAAACAGCCGATGGTGCACATTCGACGGTAGTGCTCGCTGGAAACGTTTTCTAGAAGTACTCTCTCGTGCATATTCATGGTGGTTGGCTGAACACTCGATCGATTGCCAATAGACACCACGAGCCAATATGGAGGCTAATTCCGGACGCGAAAACGTTGGCCACACGGGATGGTCCGTGACCAAGAAGATGGATAAAATAAACTACAAGATAATGGAAATTGGACGTAACAAAATAAATTGTGTATGAGCAAACTAAATAAATACCATCTATAAATACCAAATGCCAAACAAAAACAGACCAGATTTATAATTTCTATCGGTCACACTAATAGTGAATATTACAAATCATAAATTTAGTTTACTTAGAGCTATCTTTCAACTTTTGAAATATTGATATTACAATTAGGATGCAATGTAACCCGAATAGATCATGAATTGCGGTGACAGCATAAATTGGAAAACTAAAGTTTGAGCACTAACTAAAATTGCACTGTTACAAATGAACCGAATAAGCTTATATTTTCGCAAAGCGTTCTGTCGCAACTTTTTATAAAATTATGGATTTACGTGATTTTAAAAATAACCAAGTTGGTTGGAAATAAAAACAAAACGAATTTCAAACGTACCGTAATATGATGGCGCACAATGATTTTTCTTTTTTTACGGATGTAAATGTGCAACGTTTCATTTCCCATAATGCGATGCGAATACGTGCCAAGTTTATACGTCGGGCAATGATTTTTGCGCGAACTCAACGCGACACAATGTAACCTTTCCCATTCAGGCGCGCGACGTTTTCCCACCGTATAAAGTGGATACGGACGGAAGTGCTGTGCGAACATCTCCCAATGGTCGGCTTATGTATATGCATTGCGGTTGGATGCTCGTTTGACTGTCAATATCAATGTCAACTGACTATCCAAATTGTAACGGCCAGTCCTCCAACATCCAAGAGCAAGTAAACGGGCACGTTATGATGACACACATGTTGCTCAAGGTTGACGACTTTGTATTCGCATTCTAACGCGCATTTGCAATGCATATCGTCGATCCGCTCGAGTCTCGGTGATTTCGAACTGGATAGCCGAAAAGTGAATAGCGTTGTTAAAGCATTGATATTTTCAATTTTTAATACGCTGAATGTTCTACTTTTTAGAACAACACGGTCATAACCCAAAATAAATTCTGGAGCAAAATAATGTTCCAAAAATTGATACTCCATGGAAAGTTAAGAAATAATAAAATCTCTATCGTGGAGGGGAAGAAAAACTTGCAGCACTCGTCCACTTTTATTTTCTGCTTTTGCAATCACGAGGCAAATGAAAACTCGGCTTTCCCAACTGGAGATAAAGACGCGCCGATGTCAGTAAATATGTACTGCGAACTTGCTAAGGTAAAAGAGGGTTGCAGGGCTAAGCTTTTCCCATCCTCTCGCGTCTCCGTCGAATTAATGGGCACTCGCTACAGCGGGCGCATTTACTCGATATTTTACTCGTGCCCTAGCGCATTGGAAAAAGTTTAACGGCGGCGTTTTTCCACGACGACAAAAAGGAGCGGCCATCAACGGTTGCTCCCTCTGACGCCGCCACCCTTCGTTGTCAGTCGCTCGACAGCTCGTAGACTGCCAACCCTTTCTACAGCGAAAAATTCTCGCCACCTCAGTGGAGGGTGAAATCGGAACGATCGGTGGCCGTGCGAAAGGAGGACAATTTGCTTCGTGATTGCAACCATCCGCCGTACTTATCCTTTATAGCTGCGAAAGTACACAGCTGCGAGCTATCCTCATGATTTTTAGGGAAGTATTATCGGGGAAGCAAGACGTTAAAAACACCACAAATAATCTTTTTTACGCAGCTTTTTTAAGCGGTGTCAAATGTTGAAATATAAAAAATTCTTGCGCTTATTCTTGCTAAATGGTTAAAAGTGTGATGAAATGCATCTTTTTATGAATTAATCTTTAGAAGTGAAAAAGCAATGAAATTACAACGTATTTTAAATTACTGCTCATCAAACTATAAAGTTGTCGATGTTAAATATAATGACGTTAAAATTAAAACGACAGCGTATTGTTGAAAGAAAGCGTAAACGTGAAAAAAATAGTACTCGCGATTTATTTTTCGTTAAAATCAACTGCAAGCTCGTAATATATTCGGCACATTTGGAGCAACGCGCGGCGCACAAACGAACGTGTTGAAGACGCGAGAGAAATATCCGAGACAGCTGACGATGCCGGCACTTGAATAGTGTTTCATTGTCCGTGCACGCAGAATCGGTGTTGTGCGGATACCCCATAAGCCCCATATACAATCTCCAATCCCCCAGGTTCACCGCAACAGCGCGGTAAATGGCCTGAGGCATCGCTTGTCCCTGAACTGCGATCAAGAAAGAGAGAGAGACGAGAGGGAGACCCGAGTAGAGGCGAAACGTGTACGCAATGTCAAGATGTTCTAGCGGAATTTCCGGCTGGAATTATATTTACAGCGAACGTCGATCCCGTAATACAGCGATCGACATAAGCTTATCGTCTCCCGCTCCCGTTAAAACATAAAGCCAAAATTCTCTCGTTTAAGGTTCTTGCCGATACATCACGTGCGAACCGAACACCTGTCCGCTGACGTATCAATAAGTTCCTTCTCTTGCACCTCGAAGAACGGGAAGTCACGTTTCACGACAAGAAACTAGCGACCCTCGCAAAACGCAACCGCGCGCATTGTAGCGTGTACCGGCACAATTTGCCATTCAACCTGGAAATTCGTGTTTGCCAAATAGTTCATTCCGGGTACGTGTGTGGCTGCACCTGCAGCCCCGAATCGGCGACGTGTGCAATTCCATCAGCGATCCGGCAACATCCGGAAGACGCGCGGTATCGACGCTTTATCGACCCCCCCGCCTCCTCGCCCTTCCCTCGCCCATTCTCGCAAGCAAACCCTCGTGCTCGTCCTGCGAGCTTAAACGGGGAACGGATCGTAGAACGAGTGGAAAGGAGTCAACAATCCGTCCGCGTAATTGGGTAACTCGAGAGCGCTTGCGTGGGAATGGGGTTTCCGCCCGATATGCTGATCGCTGCCCTCTTGGATATACTCGGTAATGTTTAAGATGGGTATCAAGGACTCGGAAATTTTTGCATTTTGTATGTAGATCCTGAAGTTTCTTGGACCTCAGCGAGATTCTGGAGGATCCCGGAATCCCCAAGTTTGCAATCTAGAATCTTAGATAGGGGAACAGATTTTTTTTTCCGTAAGATTAGAACGACAGGGAAGAGAATTAGAACACTCGGTATGAAAAGAGAACAGATCTATGAAACTAGTGGAGATTTTTAATCTTTTTATTATAGAAATGATAAATGCTATATCGTATTAATTAATTATTAATTATTTTTCAAATATATCATATAAAATATAAGCGTCTTTTAAAGATTTGTATAAAACAGTAGTTACAATGGAACAACCACCAATATTAATAGTGATATGACTTGAATAAATAAGACACAGATGAAACACGATGAAAAAGATTTAAATGTTTAGTCGTATAATTATAAATACAAAATTAAATAACTTTTACAAATTTGTATTATACTTTGTGTGGAAATTTAATATACTTATAGAGTATAACACAATAGTTACTTATGCAGAAATTGTAAAAGAAGGAAAGGAAAACATCTCACTTTTAACACTTAATAGCGAAGTATCGCATTCAAAGATGGTTTTACCAGTCATCGGATATTTTTCCAATATAATTGTGTTTTTCTAAGGATATAAGGTCGGGTGATTGATATCATATCGAATCGATCGGTCTCTTATTTCCAATTTCCAGGCGAAGTGCTGCGAATCCATCGCGTAAAAGCCTTCATACACTGTAGCTCTTTTTCAATAATTTTATCCGAGCAGGCTCTATATAAGTTGACCTTAATCCCAAATCCCGAAGGGAACGTTCATTCGCTTGGAATTGTCGAAAAAAGCATATATATACAGACTAATAGCGGAACACTCCAAAAAATGATGTCATGTACATAAGAACGCCGGAGATGAAGTTTCGGGCGTGTAATGCAAGTCGCTTCGATAGGTATCTCATCGGGGAAAGAACAGCCCTCGTAACTGTAAATGAGTCGAATCGAGCAAGCAAAGGGAGAAGGGAACAGGGGGGAAGAAGAGTTTGTAGAAGAAGGAAAAATAGCGGAGAAAGTTTTAAGTAGTTTCCGAAGTTTTGCAATCGATACTGTCACCAGCAACGGCCGGATAAATTCACCTCGAATCGTTTTCGTAAACTCAAGTCCGTCCGCGATTTATCGGGATCGCTCGCAACAGTATCGATAGGCCATCGAATTAGCTCGACGACTTCCGGAAACATCGAAAGTCTCCGTTCCCTCTAACGGGATCACAATCGAAAGAGGAGGAGAGAATCCTAGCGCTAAATATAGCTGTCTGAATGATTGTCTTCAATGTCTCCTTGTACCGTTAAATCTTATATTGAGGAAATGCCATTATTGAGGAATAGCTTAAAACTAAATCAAATAGAAGTGATAGAAATTGAGCAGCGCTAATTGTGTATTAAATTAACGTCGATACTTTGATTGGCAACTGGAACATCTATTAATATGGTTGTCAATATTTGTTGATTAAAGAAAGCGTGTGAAACGTCGTGTACGTTATAAATATGGGAAAGGGGATATAAAATGCGTGATAGAGTAACGTGTGATATAAATTTTTCAAAAATCCTGGCTAAACGAATCGCGTGCGGCGAAACAGTATCCCGCGATTTTCTTCACGAGGTGGCCGCGGGCCAAATTTTCCAATTTCGACCCTTAATCGAGCGTCGGGCGCGAGCATCGTTTATTCCGGTATTTATTCGTCAATATCGCGCCGGGCCGTGTGTATCGCGTGCCCGTATTGCACCCAAGAGATTAAAATTGCGATGTATTACTCCGATCGAAACGGGCTGGCACAGAGACTGCGCCAGCCGGAACACCCGCGAATGCATCCCGCGTTTTCGAATGTTAGCGCTACCTTCCATCCGCGCCACCATTGTGATTTATGGCCCGTGTAATGCGAATCGCAAATTTACCGCAGAGCCAAGATTACACGACGGAATGGTTTGTCTGCGAGCGTAAATATATTTCGAAATTTCTACGACACAAAATTTGCTTGGCGAATTTCTCCTCACGTACGTCGGCCCTCGTCGCGGGAACATCAAATTTTTACATTAATTTTCAAGATCTCTTCCAACAAGAAGTAATTACTTGGGAATTTTATTATCGCGTTTTTTTTTAATAAATTGAAATGTTGGTTCGGTCAGTCTAGATTAAACAGCAGGATGTTTGACATAGAGGAGTTAATATTTTCTTGCGATCTAAATTTTATATGATGTTGATCTTCTATGATATCAAAGATTAACTGGCGAGTTTCGCTTCGCGCGTAACATTTTATCGATCAAAACTTAGAACTATTTTTAATTTAAAAAAAAAAGGATCATCCGGTGAGCTTTTTTTGTCATGCGAAAAAAAATTATTTCGGACAGGTTGGAATTTTAATATAGCTTTTACATCAAATATTGGTCTACTTTAAACTACGCATTTTTCAACATTGAATCTTTTATAACGCATACAGTTACCTAATAAGTTTGACTTCACACACAGAGAGTTTCGGCTCAGCTGGAATTTTAATCGAACATTTACATTAAATATTTGAATAGTTCATTTTGGCAAAAACTGTTTTTCCAGATTTAAGTTTTTCATCACGAGTGAAAGTTATCTAGCGAATTTTATATGACTAACGAAAGTTTCTGCAGTCTGATACGTATTTTAGCCACATTTGCATTGAATGTTGGAATAGGTGGTCTTGTACCGAGAAAATCTTCCTTTAGGTCCGGATCTCTATAGCCGGAAAAACCTTTGCCATTCACAAAAGTTTTATGGAACTGAATTACAATCTGTTTTTATCGCATCCATATTTTTCATCTGCTTTTATACAACGTAGTTGTGAAAAGCTCTTTCTTTCTAGTTTTAGTAATATAACACGTTTATAGTTTTGCGCTATTAAACATATTGTACTATAATGCACATTTTATATGCATGTAAATTTGTAAGAAAGGTTTACTACAAAGCGACCTAGAATAAAAATACGCGTTTAATATTTTTAATAATTAGAGTAATATTTAAAAGTTTGTTTTTATCTTTTTTTTATTTTTTCCTACATCAAAAACTGGCAAAGTAACGTAAATTTCCAATATACGTTTTGTTTGCAACATTCTTATGTAATAACTGTTCTTATCTTTTGTTTAATATAAAACTAACAGATAAAAAAATAGTCTTACTATATAATAATAACAAATTAACAGATATTTTTAAGATTAAAAATATTATGAGATAAACGTATTAGCGACAATCGCTTTAGTTCCTGTTTATCACAAATCTAGCTAGACTGTAGATTCTGATTTATTTGCAAAATGGCTGTAACGCCCAAGGGTTGCTTGGATGGACACAAAGGGACAATATTATATGCTGCACTGTCGCAGTGTACACGAGTTAGCCATTTTTGCAGTATACTGCACAGGGGTTTTATTTCTGCCCTATTTTATGTAGCTTGAAGGAGATTTTTTTTCATTTACTTAAGATTTATATACCAATTTTTATCGTACATTCTAAGTTCTCGATTTTAATACAATTAACAGCAACAATCAGAACTTAACGCAGTTAATTGGTTTTTTTTATTTGAGTTAAATCTTTGTTGAGTTGGTAAATGAGAAAAATTGCAGGCATGCCGAAAATGATGGTACGCGATTGAGTTTGTTTTCCGCCAGTTTCGCTAAAAATTCGCGACTGAAGGTACACACAAACGTGAATTTAGAAATTCACATAACACAGAAAGTTGTAGATTCTACACAGAAAATTCAACGCGACAAATGGAGAGTTTTGGAGTGTTTCATAATTCCGCGAATGAAGGGTGAAACTATCCACTTCATTTGCATGCCGTCGCAGCGCGATAACATTCTTTCGTAATTAAATAAAATTGTACCGGGTTACGCAAGAATTCTGCGCGATCGATACCTGACATCACGAGAATGACCAACAAAAAAAAGAGAGAGAGAGACGATACGCGGTGGTACAAGGGCCGCCAAGGATTCCCCAACTGCGTTTCTCGCGACGAGTTTTCCGCTGTTTTTAATTTGTCCTAATTAACGCGCAATTAGGCGCAGCGTCACGTAAGCTGTCGCGGCGTAAGTCGACGAGCGGTGGCTTATCCGGAAATTGCTTTCTCAACTGCGCGCTGTAAACTCAATTCTTCTGTATGCCTTTTTTTTTAATTAAAACTATCCGCCCGCGTGCATGCCGTAATCGTCGCGGCATTAAGAGGATATTTCTATCCCGATGCCTCTCTCTCTCCCTTTTCTCTGAGGCGGCACGAAAAGTCGCGGAAACAGCCGCGTCGAAGCAGCGCTCTCGCAGCGCGTGAGAGTACGCCGGCCATTATTTCACTTTAAATCCAACAGGATTTTCCATTTTTCCCGACGGCGCTAGCCGCCTAACGCGCACTCCGTTCTCAGGTATCTCCCGGAGACTGGAAGTTATTACCGCTCGGAGCGTGCTTTATTTCCATTATTATTTGCTCGGCGAGTTTTCGAGCGCGAGCAAGGTGCCCGACGTCGTTCGAAAGCTCATTATAATAATATCGGCCTAGCATTTGCATTGAAATGATAATTTGCATTCACACCGCCGTGCCGCCGCCCGACAAGCTACACCCTTTGTCCACCCTCGGTCCATCCTGCCATTTTGCATTATTCTTTAACCCCCCCGACGAACACGCCACGAGCGAAATTATTTGTTTCTTGCGAAACGATTATCATTATCCAGCTCCGTCTCACGTTCTCCCTCTAAAATGTTGTACCATTAAAGTGGAGATACATTTAAAAATACGTACAAATACTTATTACGTAAAATGTAAGTATTCCGAACTACGTTCACTAGTATTATCTGCATGATAACGAGCTTCGTGTAATAACGCTCGACCGTGCCTTGTCGGGTTTTACCTCCGGTATTCACCGGTTCGCTATCTTCCATTTGCAATAGCGTTTAGAAAAGCCGCCGTCTTGGAGGGAACTACGGGCACGTTCCAGCTTCGTTTCGGAACGACGACGTGATTTTTCGCGACGCGACCGTTCATGGATTACTGCAATCCGGTACGCGCAACTTTCCCGTCGTCACGGAATTAATGCACCCGGCGACAGCTGCTTTGACAGTCGTTATTGAAATTCCATCGATAGTGAGAAAATTTTAATAACATCTCCGTCATTTCTGCCGAGCGACGGAGGAGACGGAAATAAGAAAGCAAGACTGTAAGTGAAGATTAGATCGGAGGGTGTAGACGAAGAGAAATACGATTTAGCACGTACGTTTACATAAACCTTTCGCTGATAAAGCACGTATTTATCGAATCTTTTGTTTTGTTCTTATCTCTTTACATCTATTGAAAATATGGAAAATAAGCAGGATCACAAAAGTTGCGTAGCACATTGTTAAGAAAACGCAGTTCTCCTTGAAGCAACTTAGATTTCTCGGAAAAAAATTTATCAGAATTGTTTATTTTTTGTTATAATGTAACTGCACTTCTATTTTCACGCGCGTAGCTTCGCGAGACGGTGACAAGAATAAACTGTCGCTACGACAACGCGAACAATTCTAATTACGGCTCCTTAAGAGGGAAATCACGCAGCCTCCCCGTAAATAGAAGCGACGCGCCGCTGATTGCGGAATTAATTGTTTCCCTCAGGAATTTGATCGGCAATAATTAAATCTCGCGCGCTGTTTATAAAGTTTCTGGGGCAGAATGCACATTTTTCTAACGCGGGGGCCCACTTGCCACCGTTATTTCGTTGTGCGTAAGCGATTCGCCATTTGTTGCACGGCTAATGACTTCTCGCAAACCGTCGAGTAAATCACATTCGCGTAAAATGAGAAAAATGTAGCTGCGTAAAATACACAGTCGGGGTACTATAAATCTTTGCTTTCGCAGTTCCTTCATTCTACGGATCCTTGCTTCCTGTAGTCCTGGCTTTCATAAATCCTGAGAACATCGTGGATGCTATGTTTCAGGAATTCTTAATTCCACGGTACCTTGATTTCGCAAATTCTCACTTCCACAAATCAATACCTCTGTGGGTTTTTTATTACGTACGTAGAGAAATTCCGGAAACGAAAATCTAGGAAATTTATTCAAATGTAAAAGAGGTCTCCTCTTTAACGGATCTTTCGGCGAATCTTGAAGTAAAAAGTTCCTTTTCACTTCCGTTCTCTCCTCTTTACACTAACAACGATTGGCCAGATATAGTGTTCTCAATTATCGGATTACGACGCGCGTAACTCGCGGAGGAGATGCGAATAGTGCGTTAGGAGAATCGGGACACGTGAAAAATCGAACTTCGAAGAACCTCGCAATCGTCGCGAATGATAGCACCCAGTCGGGTTTCCATTCAGCTCGCACGAGCGAACCGGGACTTCTTTGGATCGGCGACGACTACCTTTCACGAGAATGGAGCGGTGAGATGGGACGAGCTTTGAACTCTTATCAAAAGTGCATTTCAGCACGAACGGGAATGCCCGGAGTTTTGAATGCGACGCGGCAACCGACAATAAGATTACAATGGAACCTCGCGGCTCGCGACATATTCAAAGTGTCGCATTTATACAAACTTATCAGTACACAGCCCCCCTACAGTCTTCGGACGAATAATAAAAGATAGCCTGGGATGGGGTGTCGCGCGGTGATTTTCACGCGAGAGATAACACGAGTTTTATTGTCGTAGAAAATCGGGAAAGTTAAACGTTTGAAAAACGCGATGGAAGCCAAGATTACGGGTATCTCTCTTTTATCCTGTTTGAACACTCTCTACACACAATATACACACAAATAAAGTGTGCTCCTATTAAACGAGGATATTGTAGCTTTTCTTAAAGTTTTTCTTATAAGAATAATTTTTCATATATTAGAATGTGACGCGCATTTTTCCAAACGATACTGATATTAGTAAAATATAAAATTAAGTTTTATTATTTTTTTTAAAATAGGTATATTCGTTTTTTTTAATTTATCTTAATCAAATATTCTTTGTGCGTAACTCAAAGCTTGTCGACATAAACATGTGTAAATCCCGAAAGCAAAAGAAAATAATTGAGAAGAAGTTATATATATATTTTTTTGGTAACATTTAAATCTTCTTTGATCGCTTACAAGACGCGTTTAATCGTATTTAATTAACAAATAATATCTGATGGATAATAATATACACATAATCATTTTACGAGGGCATGGGTGAGGGTACTCATGTTCCAGAGCTTATACATATATGCGTGTATAATACATGCAGTATAACTGGAGGGTTAAACAGACAAGCTGCTTCCAGCCTCATCGTCGACTAAGTGCTATTGTTCTTCCCGCATGATCCTAAACGAGCTGCCCATTGTCTAGCCTGAATTTGGTAAATTAACGCCGGCGTTTGCGGTTATCCGACTACGTAAACACAAACCGAGAAGAAGCATTAGAATACAATGGGGAAGTGAATGCAGGCTGCATCAAGTAGATACCTGCAGCGATTATTTGTTATCTTGAAATTCCTCAAGTCCTCAATTTGGATCTTCAAGTCATCAATTGATCTTTAGCAAAAATCTTTATCTTCTTTCTCGCCACATTTTATATAGTTTTAGTACTTTTATATAAATATATATATTAAGTGTTAAATGAAGAGTCTTTTGAGGTAAAGTCTGTTCGCAATTAACTGAAAAATATCACGAACCCATAATGCAGTGTCTACGTTGAATTTTTATCAAAGAGACCGACGAGGCGTGAAGGTTTCTAAAGCGTCGTAAGAGAGAGTAAAGTCGAAAAGTTTGGGAACTTCTCTTTCGGAGATGAACCAACCCATGCAAATGCCCCTAGATGGAAGCATCTCGATTCTTCTCTCTGACAAGCAGAATCCTGCCGTAACTTGCCACCTCATGAAAGCAGGAACAGATTAGTTTTCATCGAATGACCGTCTCCTCTCGGGATGAAACTTTCCGCTCTCTCGCCCCCTGCCTCTTTTCCGTCTCTTTCGGGCGATCGCGCCGGTCTTTCAACCGGATCGGAGGACCACCGATTGGCAGTTTCGGCACGTCGATCGCGACGTTGGTCCAGCTAGCCAGCCAATCCAGATTGGGAAATCCCGACCCCGGTTCCCGCGGCCTTCGGCAGTGCCGCGGGAACCGCGAGACGCGTTGGCGGAAGAACGGCATCCGGGAGAGCCGACCGGGCATGAAGCGCACTCTGATTGCACAAAGAGGTGGCGAAAAGGGAGCGCGATTGATTGCCACGATTGTGGCGGCTCGGGGGATTTTTCTCCCCCGATTTACTTCAGGAAACACAATGCACCATCCTGTGATACGACACGACTTATCTCGCCGTGTTTGCCTTCTCGCGGAAAGTCTCAACGACTGCGAGTTGTCGAGAGACTTCGAATTCGTTAACTTATCATCGATACACTGTAGACCTCAGCACAATTATTCCAGTAACCGGAATATTCATCACGTAGTCCATTCAAGTGAAGAAAAATCTAATATTTACGGTTAATGGAAAAGATATTTCTTGAGTTTCAAATGACCAAATAATCGATAATTCAGGTCACGTGCACGTTAAACATAGTTTTCGTGAGAACTAAATCGTGAATTCCTTGAGTATTAGATTACTTCAGCGATGCGCTTCTTGAAGGATAACTGTATTTAATAATTAGCTGGAGAGAGGAATCTCGTATTGAGTACATATTGAGTACAAATTTAATTCATCTTTATTGCACGTGATTGCCATCTACAAGTGTACGAAGTATCAAAATTGATTTCAATGTTAATATAATAAATATATAACAAATGACAAAAGTAAAACGTAATGCAGATCTAATATTGAAGTAAACATTCACCACGTCTGTACATTACCGACTTAAGAAGCATCCGAAAAAAAGATTTAGGAATGTAATTTAGATCTAATGTATATGTGTGCGAGAGCGGACGCAATTAGCAGTTTATTCACGCAGGAGCAATTCATATAAGCAGGATCTTAGAATTGCGGAATCCGTTGCGATTACGCCGCGCCGGCACGAGACGGAAAAGAAGTAATCAGATTGATTGCCACGATTGCAGTAGTGCTCGAGCGCCGTCTCCCGCTATCGAAGAATACAATTGGCTTGAGTGCTCTCGGCTTGAGAAATCAGGTCAGATAAGTGCAGCCAATCATTAAGCGGATCCGTGAAGTCCCGTCGGATTGTTGTTATCTCTATTCTCGTCGATTCGTCGTTATCGTTGCGCTGGGCGGATCACTGGATACATCGAGAGTGATTTTAGGCGACGGTCTCATCGCGCTTTTTCCTCCTCCCTTTCTTTCCTTTTTTTTTTCGTATCTCTAGGTGGGTCAAGAATACTGCAATGTTATTTTTTCGAGAGCTGTGCGCGAATAGGATCGGGAAATAATAAAAAGGATATTATATTCCGGATCCGTAAGATTGTCTGCAATCATCCATAAATTTTTATGTCTCTGCATACCAAGCGAGAGAATCTTTCAACATAAATAAAAATTATACATTGATAAAATTTAACGTTCTTTGTTAGATTTTTTAGCGATATTCTATTTTTAGTATTAATTATTTTGATTCATGGAAATATGACATGCGATTATTTATTAATTTTGTAAATAAAGCTTGATGAAATATTCTGCTAAAGGCCAATTAAAATTGAAAAAAGGAAAGAGATTTTGCTATCTTATATTTGATCTACACAAAGCTTTATACGCCCAATTAGGGAATTGTTGTACAGTCGGCTGTCATGGAGATAATGTCAAATTGATCGCGGAAAGATGGCTCGATAACACACATACGTATATTGTCTCATTACGCCTCCAATGTTCATTCTAGCTCAGCTATGAATTATCTCCGAACTCCCATCAGTCCCAAGGCATCATAAACGACCTGCACATCATAAATCTCGGAAGATATTGCCGCAGTTACATCCGCGAGGACAATATATCGCTGGCGATTATTACGATAGCGCGGCTCCCTGATAAGCGTTTCGTCGCTCTCTCGCAAGGCATCGATCCCGTATCGACGTAGCGGATCGCCCTAACGCGGGCAACGCTGCGGCTGGATCGTGACAATCGTGACAATTTTGCGTTTGACATGCGTGTATACAATCGCATCGGTCTATTTGCGCGTATTTACGACCGCCTCGCACTCTGACTCAGTTAATTGGCCGCGCGTTGTACGTGGCACAGATGCGTTCGTGCGGCGACAAGCCGATTCTCCGGGAGATCAATTAGACGTCGCACGCCTCGCCATTTCGACAGATTGATCTGCCTGTTTAAGAGACGTTTTCCGGATTAACCTGTGACGTGTTACGGTCGTTTTTTTTTTTTTTAAATCAGAGACTGAAAATGCATCGGAAGTGTTAAGAAATGTTAAGAAAACGTACTTTGTGATTCATTGGCTCTGTGCAAATCGGCAGAGAAAGATTCTAGTCTTTTAAATCTCTGAATTTTCCGCCGTCACTGCCCTCGACGACCTCGTACTTTCCTCCACACCCACCCTTGCACGAAATTACATTTAAGGAACGTATAGATCATTTCGCCGTAATCGCCGTAGTAACGTTGCGCGATAACACCGTAACATGTCCCCGTAACTCCTTCGTCAGGCGCAATATGGACATCCGAATAGCCTGGGTCTCGGCAGTATAGTTTAAGGGGGTCTTAAACTAAATCCAGGCCTTGTCGAAAAGGAGGGAAAGCAGGTGGAAATCCAGCGAAGAGGAAGAAGAAGAAGAAGGAGAAGCGGCCTTCGTTCGTCGGCAGACGGCCAACATGCAAATCCTTCAGGATGGCTCGGGAGGGAGGGGGATTTCGATGGAAGGGTTTTCGGTTTATCCATATTAATGCTTCTAATTAAGCCTCAGACGGCATTTCGCGCGCGGGCGTAAGATCTTACGTAAATCCAAACAGGAAAACACGTGTAGTGAGGCGCGCGGAGAGTTTGCAGCGCGAACGAAAGGCCGGGGACATATCGATTTGGATTTGTGTCTGTTTGTTCATTTGGATGTATGAACGGCCGACTCTCCGGGGAACTTGACTCAAGCATCAAGATATGAAGATACTGAAAGCTACGAGCTGGCGACGAACGATGCCTAGCGTCCCAGTAGATCTGCGAAATCGGCTAATTTAGGAGAATAAACCGCGTGATGGGGGAGGGGGGAGTATGCATTGCTCCGAGAGACGTTATCCTCCAAATTGCGACGAGGCATTGGGGAGAAAATGAAATTTATACCGGGGAAATCAGGGATGAGATTGCATAAAACATGTTATCATATCCACGATACATAGTTCATATTATAATTAATGCACGAGCGTAATGTCACGCGCGATATTTCTCAGCGGTGAGCCCGCGGAAAGATAAGCGTAAGAACAATTCGCTTGCGCAAACTGCTGCGGAAACTATTCCCGCTGCGTTTCGCGCGGATGTAATATCCTTTGCGCTCTTGTCGCATATCCGTAACACGTGTCGACGCCGCGAAAGCGTAGGATTCATGCAAATCTCGAGATTACTTGCAACAACTAGTACACGCTAGAAATACTAGTACACTAGGATTTCTCGTATTTTAACTTTAGGAAGGCGCGGGAGGGAGGAACGCTCCCGCAGACGTATTGCACGGTGTAATCTTAAATCTCCGAGGAGGCGGCAGGCTGGAATATCGCTCTACACCGTGTTTATTTGTTCATTGGACATGCCCGAGCGTATCGAATTTCTTTGATTAACTGTTAACTCGTTATTCTGTTAGCGTATCATTCGACAGCTCGTCATGTAAAAAGAATATTTCGTCTGAATTCTCTTTGGAGAGAAATTATTTTTTTACGAAAATATAACTTATTCCTTATTTGCGATATTATTTAGTTGCCAATACGTTATTTTTACGCCTTGTAAAATCTATTTACAATTATTTATTTATTACTAAATCCGATATAAACCTCTTTCTTTCGTAGATGGTTCTCTTGAAATTGCACAAATTGCATAAACTTCTCATGGAGATTATGCTCGGATATAAATTTTTCGGAAAGTTTGTATTAAATTTCAATTAAACTCTAAGCTTGCGCATAAAGATTAAAATAGGCATAAATCAGAAAGTATTTGCTAAGTTTAAATCCGTTATAAATGGGAAAGCGCACTTCTTGCGGAGCCGCCTGCACGTAAGAACAAGTTAGACGGACAAATGTGCCCGGTGTACCGGGACCAGCTGCGATTTTATTTCAGAAAAACATCGGGGGTGAAGCCAGGAATCTCTTTTAATTACGGCCAGCCCGATATACGAAGTAAAAATGGCAGTGTGCTATCGATTCCGCGGCCTCGCCGCCCCTCGGCGGAGTTGAAATCTCAAGAAATTAAAAGTAGAATTAGTTCTTTCATTTTCTTCCCCTCCGGCCCCGTACGCGCGCGCGCCACATCTGTCCCCATCCTCCCGCGATATATATCCGCCGCCGTCGTCGACGAATTCGATGTTGCACACGGACGAATTAGGAGTAATGGAACAGCGCAAATTAAAAGGGAGGCAAGTAAGTGAAACACGCGGCCGTCGACTACTTTCGCAAACAATTATTTATCGGCTCTAACGAAACGAAGCGGATAGCTTTAATTAAAGGCGCGTGTACACGGCCAACTGAAGAGCCACATTTCAAGGATCGTGAGTGCTCTTACGGTCCCTTAACATTTATCTACCGCAGCTTTAATTATCGGCCTTCCCCGTTACGCGAATTGTTTGACTCGCGAGGAAGAGCGTGATTAACGAGTATAGTTCGCTATCGTGAGCGGGGCAAAAAAATCGCTTCCCGGTTTTTTTACGAGTACCGCGGAAGTACCGCGTTGAACGCTGCAAATATGACACAAGATTCGCAATAATCTGCACCGCGTACGTAACGAACGGATCATTTTCTCGAAGGCCAAGCTAATAATGGAGTTCTCGCAAATGCGAGATTAAATCCTTTTTCAAGGCGTTTCTTTGTAGAATATTCAACGGGCGATTATATGTATAATTTTGTAGCACTTATCGTATTTTTCAACGAGAAAATTACGATCTTCCATAATAAATGTTACAGCTTCATCGAAATTTACGTAACTTCTTTCATTCATGTTCCCCTGCAATTCAATATGAGATATACACACGTGCATCTCATATTATCAGAAATATTTTTATGACTGTCTCTCAAGAAATATTTTTTACTATAAAATGATCTTTTTGTATAAAATTTTATTCAAAAGTGCAGATCGTTGAGAGCCTTGTTTGGTGGCAGAGTTTTATCGTCTATGTTCCTTTAATAGTTCCCTCGCGATTCTCTTAATTAATCTTTCATGTTTTTTAACTCCCAAAAGTTTGAAATTAATTCTTCAACTTTATTAGATTTTGAGATTTTTTAATCTTACAAACGTTTAACACAATCTTAAAATGTCTGATGGATTTATAAGTCTGGATGGGTATGATCTCATCAGAATATTTCTTTTAGTTTATCAAGAAATATTTTTATAATAATAACGAAATCATT
>VBVQ01002435.1:0-25006 GCA_011636635.1 Tetramorium simillimum | reverse complement strand
TCTATTTATTTATTTTTGGAATGGGGGTGCTAGCTTAACGTGAAGGCAGCACCCCCATCTTTGATATTAATTTCCTGCGAACTGAAAAAAGCACAAAAATCGGGACTAGAGCACATAATTAGCACATTATTATACTGTGTAGTTGAACTTTTTTTTAGTGATGGGGGTGCCAGGTTCACGAGGGTCGGAGCGGCTCGCACTACGACTGGCCTGATCGAGCGTCGCGACTCTGCGACGTGCGAAAGGCAACGGGGAAGGTTGCACCCCGTGACATAAACATCGGGGCGCGCGGCAAGTCCGAGTTCTAGGAATAAGAGTTCTTCGAAATATTAAGTGTGCGTCCTGTCAAATAAACAAAGTCGCTTCTGACTCCGCCCGAGTCTCGCCGCGAATAACAATGAAATGATCGCGTCAAACGAAACGTTGTAGAGCACAAAACTGAAATGCCGTGCGTATGTTCGTCCCGTGTAGTATATGTAAAGCGGATATAAAATAAATGCGTAATGCGTACTGTATTCGATAATGTGTATAATATGTATTTTCACATGCATATACGTGTAACGAAATATACGATACTATTATTCGTTTCTTTGTGTCCACATTGAATATTTCCATACGTAATATCCGGCGACTATTGTAATATTTTATTGGCGTAATCTGCCAATTAATTAAAATTGAAAATCATAATATGAGAACGCCGACGTTATAATTAACTTTGTCGAATGAGTTATCGCACTTTGTTTTATCGACTTGTTAACGTCGTCTAAGATGATAATTAATTCCATTCAATTGTGAATTTTCTTTAAAAACAGAAGTTTGCCCGTGACAGTTCAAATTTGTTATTAATCGACTTGTAAAGTTATTTGCTATAATTAACTATATTTGATAAAATTTTACGAAAATTTTAAAAACTTCGGAGGTAGAATTAGCTGAGTAATAAAAATCATTATTATCGCGCTGTAAAAATCAATGACAGATAATAAAATGCAGTAAAATACCGCTTTTGTAATGCAAAAATTATTGTAACTTCAACATTTTCGTATGATGACTTTCTATTTTATTTAATTTGCAAAATTTGCATTAAAATATTGTACAATTATTACAGGATTATTATAGGATATGTATAGAAATAATATTTGTTGAGACATGTAAATAAGTTTTGGTATCGCATATTTGTGACTTGTAATCGTAAACGAATAGCGAGACGTGATCAAACATTTCGAGTCGCGTTATTTCTAAATAAAAATCAAATTATTGAATCGAAAAGCTAATCAAATGGTCTAGGATGCTGTGCAGCATACGGCAGATAAGTACCGACGTTCTTAATTAGTACTTTGTACTGTGTTATGGTGCAGAAATGCTGACAATATCTATTAGACGCTAAAAGGGAAATGCAGGTGCATATTGTGCGTCCGACGAAGAACCACTCCATTCATTTACCTTTCTGATGAGGAAATCGCGAAGGAACTTCCTCCTTTTCTCCTCTCCCCTCCTCCGACCTTTTCTCTCACCATTTCTCCTGTCTTCTGTCCTTGCATGCTATTCCGTCTAATTAAATCGGGGCTCCTTTGAGAGTCTTAAGCACAACGTTTCCAGTTTTACCTCGAGCCATTTGCTTCTCTGTTATTTAGTGTTCTAGTTCTTTGACGACGGCAGCTTCACTGTACGAACCGGATTGCAGCCCCCTTACTATTTTAGAAACGAATACCATTGGTAACATATCGAGATGATGCAATTATATATAATTTGCAGGCTAAAAGAAGCTACGCCACGATCAAGTCATTTCATCGATTAAAAATCTGATTTTAAAAAATTAAGGTGCGTAATGTTTAAATAATTCACAATTTTATTACATAATTGTCTTGATTTCGATATTACTATAGAAACGTTTAAATTTATACAACTCTAAGGAAAATATTTTCGGATCATTTTAAACCGGAAAACTATGACATATGTATCGTCTGTTAATAATTAATTTAAAGATCATAAAGTAGAATTTTGCCACTTACTTTGCAGTGCATTAAATAATTCGAGGAAACATCAATTTAGTTGGTGGTCTAACTAAACAATTATTGCGGTATACAGCGCGCATATTATTTGTACAAGGTCCCTATATTATTATTCCTACATGGAGAGAGTTATTTCGTGTATCATAGCACTATTATCTTATGAATTATTATTATAGTTTATCTAAATATTTTGCATGATTTATTCAATTAAAATAATAATCCTAAAAAAGAAACAGAGAATTATAAATTATGGTTTCGCTACGATATTCTCGCAATAATTATCTCTTAAGTAGCTTTTGTTGTACTATTTCTCATATCGTAATTCGAAATTTGTATCGCCTAATATTTTCATACTAAGAGCACGGAGTAATATAGAATTCATCGGATTGAATAATTCAAATAAAGGAATGCTGCAATATATAGATCGGTTACAAGTAACATACGATTCGTGAAAATTTATATAATCTGTACAAATTTATTTTAAATTATGCACAAGGAAGAAGGAAGTAAGAATTTAAATTGTTGTGTTCGCGCGCACAGTCTTGATATTTATTATGACACGAACAATGTGACTATTAGTTTTACAAGATCGCTAGGTTTCCATTCGCAAACCGACGTTCGACCAGACAGGCTGTGCCGCGAGTCGCTCCGCGTGTTCAGTGCTCCGATAATTATTTCCTTCATTGCTAGGATTAAAATTTTCCAATTTAAGTATTTAATTGATCTACTATTATTTCCGAATCGATAGTGCAGAGTGACATATCACATATCACTGGATTAAATGACAGAGTCATGATATATCGGTGTGGTTTATCAATAATATCGTTTTTTGAATTGTGCGTGTTTCGCGGGAGTGTGCATTACGTACGCTTAATATCGAGAGTGCCGACAAAATATCATTTCGCATACAGTTAACATCGGGAATGCCGTTCGAAGTATCGTGCGATTATAATTGATCGCATTTTCGCAAGTGTTACATTGTGTGACTGCAACCAAGGAATTTAATTGTGCGAGATGAAGCAGAGGCCTGTGAGAGATATCGAACGACAGCGGAACAACCATATGAGGTGAGTAATTTTATTCAAACATTAATTGTTTATACGATATTAAACATTTACATCAATTTATTTGGGCCGTTTATTTAAATGTTTTACAAATAAGATTTAGAGAAAAAAGTCTTTTTTTTTCAATCAATTTCATTTTTTTTCTTGAATCAACAACAATTCGAGAAATTCGAAATTTCGATATGCAACGAACGCGTAGCGTTCCTTAATTAAAGGACCGACGAGAATAATAAAACCCGTACACAATATTTGAAAACTTTATTAATCGACACGACAGACAAGATACATATTTCATTCGTGCACACGTGCGAAAAAGCAGCATCACAATTATTACTTTTTTTTTATCTCTTCCGGCTGCATCGTCGTTGTGCCGCGTGAGTTCGAAGTTGCGGGGAAAATGAAAATGGATTGCACCTTCTTTTTTTGGCACAGGGTAAGCTATTCCGTTGATTCGAAGGGGCGGTGTTCGAAATGAAAATAGATCGAGCAAGACGAATATGCTTCGTTCTATCGATGAGTTTGCCGGCTAACATGCACAACGCTCTGACAATGATGAGTTGGGTATTTCAAAGTACATGGCGGATATCTCGAAAAAAAACGGGGGATTTCGTTAGAGAGGGTAATTTTCATCGAATGCTTCTATCCCGAGAAATACTCTTTCAGTAGAAGTAGATTTATTTCTTGACAGAAAAGCTAAATGCTCGTACATCTCATATACGTACGAAAATCGTATATTATTCTGCGATACGTCCTATAATAATTTCGCTCTTATCTCTGATAATATTTTCTTGGGATAAAAGAAACATAAAAATCTATTATATCTTCAACATTTACTTTGTTTATTAACATTTAATTGTTCATCTTATAAAAAGAAGAACAATGTTAAAGGGAATATAAAGGGAGTAATAATTATAACGTCTTGCATTTATTAACAATTTTTCTTTTAAATGCATCCCAAGTCTATCGATGTGTTCGCATACGAGAGATTTATAATACGAAAAATCGAGGTTTTTAACTATACTGTTTAATAATTTTATTTCTGCCCTTTGAAATTATATTTTTGCTGAGGAATGTACATATTCCATATATGTATATCTAAGTTTAAATCAAAACCATATAACGAGAATGCGCTACTGTGTTTTATGAATTGTTTATATATTATACGTAGCACAATAATAATCGTACTTTTTATTAGAAGCGTAGTCTCAATGATCTGTTCGCGTGAACGCGGAAAATCCTTGATAAGACTATCTCTTCAGAAATTTCTCAGAACACTAAACAATAGAAAGAAAGAAGCTCGAGGAAGGAAGGAAAAGATTTTACTTACAATGTACAAAGAGAAGATCGTGATTAAAAGTAACATCGGTTTCGGAACGCGAGATTTTCACTTTAAGGCAATTCCGTTTCCATATACATAAAATGTCGTTAGCATAGATGAGTTCCTCTCCGTGTACGTGCATTGTTGCGACGCGGCATAAAACTGGCGCGGTGGTAACGGCGCGGCGTTCCTCCGGAAAACGTGTTCTGAAAGGTATGCTCTAATGCTTCCATTAAACGAATTCATTGGACAAGTGCACGAGAGCCTCGCTTCGGACCGAGCTCGTTATAACGGTTATCATCCCACGTATGGATTGACGTCGGTCATCGGGACGAACGACAAAAATACTACTACCGCAATTGCTATCAGAGTACAACGAAAAAATCCCCTCTTTAGAGTCTTTTTTTCTCCCGTTGTATCTTCATGTCGCTGTTTTATTTTAATCGATACAGAATATTCCCGCTTTTGTAGTATCAAAGTTAATTACAATCATTAACTCGATAGTTGGGGAAATAGCAATATGCGATGTACAACATGAATATGATTCGCAAATATGTACGTAACGCTTGTCTGTGAAACATGTAATATGTAATTTATGGAGACTTTCTAATAGCGCATATCACAGCGATAAATAATATCTCTTGAAATGTTGTATATTTCGATAATATTGGTGTGAATGAATCACAAAAATGGAATATGAATTTCCCTTGACGCGTGTTTTACTTTTTTAGAAAAAGTCAGCTTTAACGAAGACCGCTAGCCTTATATTAATACATATTTCGGAAAAGACATTAATTTTCCATCATGTTTCCTCGGCTTTTGTAAGATTAATATTGGAACTGTGCCAACGAGTGCAGACAAAATCTCAGAACTGCGATCCAATCTTTTCTATGAATATGCAATTCTTGGGGAACGCTTTACTAAAACTTTTATGAAATACGAGTTTTTCGCCTTAAAGGGAGGATGACGTTACATTAAACTACCTTATCCTTCTTTACATATTAATATATATTACAATATATTAGAAAACGATATTCACGCATGGATTGGTTCATACATTGCAATTTCTAAGGTCTGTAAATTGCGAATTTTTACCAAATTGATATGAATTCCAATTGTCCATCATTTGTTCACATTTGTCTGTAAATAATCGTTTTTTGTCCATGAAGAATGTTGTAAGAAAAATTAAACATTTACTGTTAAAAAAGGCGTGTTAAATAGCTATTTGAAAATCCAATTGTATTTTTTCTTTATACACGTACCTATATATTAAGCTATCTGGTCGTGAGCCAAATTATCATAACGTAACGAATAAGATATGAAAATTATTTGCTAATTTTTTACTATTTTTTGCTTCTAAAATTAATTTTTTAACTTTAGTTTTTAAAAAGTTACGAGAAGCTCGATAGCTTAATATTAAGTAACTATTTAAAAAATAAAGCAAAAAAATTATTTTTAAAAGCACACAGCAAAAAAAATAGCAAATAATTTTCATGTCTTATTGGTTACGTTCTGATAATTTGGTTTAATGAAATTTGTTCAACTTTTATTTATTTGCAATTTTTGTTGCAAGTGTACAAAATTATTTATAGATAAATGTCAACATCAAATACTATATATCAATTTTGTAAAAATTCGCATGTCGGAGTATTAGCTTCACAGACCTCAATTTCTAATATGTATACGACAAAGTGAAATATTTTCCGTGATATATTTTCATTAAACATGAACAACTTGTTGTTTTGTTCACGTAAAACCTGCGATAACATCAGGGAACAAAATTAAATTTTCTTCCGTAAGATGAAAGAAGTAGTATGGAAACTGTGTCTGTTGAGCTATTCCATCCAGGAATTTTGTGGTAACGTCACCGTGGCGCGATAGAAAGGTCACGAGGATGCTATTCCTCCATCTTATATTCCCTTTTTACGAGAGTAGAAACGTCCTTGCGAAGCGATTGGCGCGATCTCACTTCAACCTCGATCCTTATGTCGAATTAACCATTGACACTCGTAACGGCGGAACCAGTGAACATTATAATGATATAGGAAATCATTCCTCGACGAAGGATAGAACGGCTATATATCGCAAGCAAACACCTCGAGATGCTTTAAGTTTGACTTATTGTTAGAGACATTTTACAATTCTTGGGTTTTTAGTACAAATTGTCACACACATAAAATAAAAAAATAACAATGACAGAATTATTAATTTTTACTTAGCACATGTGATATATGCAATAAATCAACGATATTGAAATAGCACAGTAAATACGCACAGTATGAACAAATGAATTAAATTAATATCAAATATACATACGATATATAGAGTTGAATTTTTAATTAATTTGCAATCTAGAAGAAATAAAATTTATTTACTGTAGATACGTAAGCACAATTAGAATCTTAATGTTTGTGATAAGTGTACCTAAAATTGTAATATTGTTGATGTTTCATATATTATGAAAAAACGCATTTTAAGAAAGAATCTTTTACGTAAAATAATAATGTAAAAAATAATGTTTTAAGAGAAAAATACGCGAGTAAATGAGATTTTTGTATATGATTGAACAAAAAACAAGTGATGTCGCCGTGATGCAAAAGATCTTTAAAAACTCTGTAGAAAGAGAGACTCGATTCATCAAGCTCGATTCGTCAATCGAGCCGTAAATATCAAGATGCATCATAAAGATCGCCAGACGTCTCTTTATTCACGAATGGAAAAAGTAAAAAAGTTCTTAATAAGGGATGCCCATTTTATTTCTTGGGAATTGCTTCGTTTGATGTCTCGAAAAACTCCGGAACTTGATCGTGGCTCTTTGACACGTTTATAAATGTAAAAGCTCAAACAACGATATTAATCGTAAATAAAAAATAAGCTTAGTTATCGAATATTGTACGTTTATTTAAAGGATTTTTTGTAAAAATAATTTATGATTTTAATTCATATGTAACAAAACATTTTAAATTGCTAAAAAAATTTCTAATCGAAAATCAAACATTTTCCTTCTTTTCATCAGTTTTTGCGTATTATTGTTATGAAAAGTTTATATCACAGTTATGAAAAATATATAAACACCTAAAAAAGTTTATTTAAATAAAAATAACGCTCGCAATCATTTTTATGGAATGACATACGCCTGATTGACAATAAAGCAAAAGCGTGATAAAGTTTGTATGAAACGTGTACTGCTTGCACAGCAGGTGTTTATTCAAATTGTATAAAGCGAATTTGATCGCGTCATCACATCCTATAAATTTTCTTCTGGCCCAGCTGAAATAGCGGCTGAGAAAATACCTGATTACCACCCTAACTCTAGGTAATTTTGCGCGTAAAGTATCCCTAAGACGCAAAAGAGGGACCCGGGAGCAATTTCATATTAATATCAAACCCCTCTGTCTTCAGAGCCTGGCTCGGCAGGCAACGTCACTTCCACTGTCGGTTTGATTCAATCAGGCGCGGCCCTTTTCTAGATTACTCACGACGCTTTATGGCGCACAAAAAGCCGTACCTCCCTCGTTTCAGACACACTGAACGAGCTTTGGGTCAATAATCTTCGACCAGCGAGCCCTTTCTTTTTCCCTCTCGCGGAACGTTACACCTCTTTCTACCTCGTTCGAACCCTCGGCTTTTGGCTAGAAAGTTCAGAAATGTCGTTCTTATTTTCGTAAAGTCTTGCCTACCTTTAACATGTTTATCTAGCTCAAAGAGTTTTCGATGTGACATCGCGTTACTGAGCTTTACGTCGAATAACACGCGACGGGAGACTTGAAAAATAGAGAATTATGAATATAATATTGTTCGGTGTCACGAGCTAAAAATTTTACGCAAAGCTTTGTGCGAGCTTAAGCAATAATAAATTTCATGCTTTACTACGATTTTATTATTAAAATGTGGATGAGGTATAAAAGCGTTTTATTAGATATGCAAATGTTTTGTTTGCGTTGTCGTTTGACAAATCGTGCCGTTTAGAAATTCATCCCGCTGCGTTGACAGCAAAAATCAACGTGCGACAGATTGTTAGTTCGGAAACACGACAAGCTGTTTGTGCCGCGCGAGATTGTCTAAAATCTTGTTTTATTCGAAACTCCGGTCATTAAACACGTGATAATTCAAGCGGATAATACACTCGCGCGGCAATACCACCGACTGCAATTCCAACACGCGTGTTGGAGCGCCCTTTCGCTATCGCCGCCTCCGACCCGGCAAGAAGAAGCCACCGGAATAATTCACCAAGCGCTCTCCACCTCGTGAAGTGTAATGTAGAATAATGTTTTACACCATTGCGGCTCACCCACGTACCGAGTCGAGACGCGGGGATAAAATGAATTTTGCAGCGTAAGGACGCGCGCGCACTTCATCCATCACACGCCTTTTTGTCCCGCAAAAATAGCGTAACGCCAATACGGTACATGAATTGCATGTGGAAACGCGGTGTATTAACAACGACGTAAGCGACACAAACAACATTAGTGTGTCGCTGACATTTTTTTTAAATTAATTTTTCAACCATTTTATAGCGCTTTAGGAGGATCATACGATTGTATAAATGGAAAAAACAAAATTTGAAATGATTCCAAAATATCCATAGAATTTAACTTTGACGGAATAATAATACAAATCAATTTTTATCATCGCTAGTGAAAATTTACAATAAAAATTGAAAACAATAGAAGCCGATTCCAAGAAAAAGTACTTCGCTGTTATATCATAAGAGTTAAATGGAAGGTGTAATTTGAAATTATTATATCTTAATTTTTATTAATTATACGCAAGTCATAAATTTGTGACAAATATAATCAATGTAGCAATATACATTCCGAGCGAAGAATGTATATACCATGTATATGTATATATACAATGGATAATGGCACCGATAAAGACCATGTACCAAGGGGCGAAACGTGAAGCAAATATCGATCAGCGCGCAAGAACACCCGACGATTTTCCACACGCCCGACACCGTATATTCTCTTTCTTATGTCTTCGCGTACTTCATCGCTTTTCCATCGATATCGACGGCTTCTTTTTCTTTTTGTCCGTACTCGTTCCGCATTACGCCCGACCGCGACGTGAGCGAAACTTTCAAAACCGCGAGTTAACTCTTTCGAGACAGTCTACCCAGCGACATTGCGCCCTGCAAGATATTAAGTTACTTTTTTTATGCTTGTCATAAGCTCAAAAAATACGCAGGATAAAACTTTTGCGATTTCTACGTTGCACACGATTTCCTGTATCTACGTATGTTACTGCCATGATGAAAAGTTATAAAGTTCTGTCATTAAAACTAAATCGCCTTGTATCTTTGAAAATACGTCAAATTTTCTCTTGCTGTTTTCATAAAATTTTTTATTTTGCTTGAGAGAATATACAAGATGCCTCAGATTAATGATATCATGTTTAATAATAAAAGCGCATTTATTGTTCGGATATAATAACAAGATTTTTTTTTATTATTGTCGTTTTACAACATATTAAGTAATGACATGTGAATATATGAATATATAATCAATTTTTCTTATATATAATTAATTATAATTATATATTGTTTAATAATTTAGTTTTAGTCTTCTAATATTTCTAATCTTTTTATATCGTATTTAATGATGAAAAAAAATGTAAGAAATAAGAATAGCTATTCATACATTTTTTTTTATTCAGGAAAAATCATCTCAAATTGATTAAAGAATCGCATTTAACTAGAGCATCCTATGTGCACACTCTTGCTGTGTAAATGTTCAAAGTTACGCGAGAGAAATGAAATTATTTTATAATCACCCCGTTCTTCCGTGGTGTCTTTTATCATAACTATATCCTATCTCGCCGAGTATTCCCTAGTGACTCTGGGCACTGCCCTTTTCCTCGTGAAACTAGGTTAAATCCAAACGGCCATGTGCCACGTTTGGCCAGAATAAAAAATAAAGAGACGAGAGCAGAAACGCAATCGGTGCATCTGCATGCTACATCATGTCATTGCTTTTTATCTGTACTCCATACGGCATGTTACTTTCTCCTCTCTTCGCAAAAACGTGCAAAGGATAATATTCCGACAGTAGTATCTTGTTCATTGTAAATGAATGAGAGAACGCAACCGTTATTTTGTGTCGTGAATAACGCAACCGTTATTTTGTGCGCAAGTTGTAGAGTGCGTAAGTTGCATCATCATATTAGATGACTGTTCGCATAAAGTTTTGCCGTCAACGTTTTGCGACAAGTTTGAGAGAATTACGAAATAATAGGAATACGCTAAATGATATTAATTCACGTAGTCTAATAGCCAGACATTGTAATTTATTTTGCGGCGCTCCTCCTTGACCGCGTACGAGAAGCCGCAGGAGCAACGGAACTGCTTGAAATTTCGCCAAACACCACTCGTGCACGTATCTCTCGCGATTTCGGGGTGTCCTTAGCAGCTGGACGTGAAATTCGCCGAGCCATGTAAAAAAAGTTCGCGCGATGTAATACGCGGACCATCAGGTTACTGTCGGTGTTATTTTTAGCCGAAGAGAACCGAACGGAAAGTGCGCGGTTTCGTAAACAGCCGACGCGCGCTGCAAGCTATTCCGCGACATTTACACTAGACTATTTGCATTTTACTGTTAGTACGACAGTAGCGGACTGCAGGAAATAGCGAGAAGCTGCAGACGATGTTGGTTGCTTCGGACGTTATTGCGAGAGCGAGGACGACAATGAAGACGATAACGCGAGCGACAATGACGACGACGAAGACGACAATGACGAGGAGGGCGACGACAACGACGACGACGACGCATTACCGGTGCATGGTCGATCTCAATATCGCGGCGTGCCTATTTGTAGACACGCGCTACCATGCAAAGGACATGCGAATAGAGACGTCTAGATGTGTTCCAATGCCCTGCGACTAAACATCGGACGATGTCCCGATGCAGGGATTACGATAATATCCGCGAGGCTCGAATTCGAAAACGGTCGCAGCACGAGGACAAAATTAGATCGCCACTGGAAAGAACGTATCGATTCTCGATGTTGCCCTGGAGGAACTTTATTGAAACTGTATTTTGAGAAACTATGAGAAGAATGGTTGAAATAGCTTTCGTTACTTTTTCTCAGGAATTTTTTTCTTTCTACTGAAACAAGGTATCCACAGTATGTCGATAACAATTTTGAGAAAATAGAATTTCGTATATTTTTTACGCAATTTTCCGTACAACGGACATCTACATTATAATGTTCTGAAATTAATTAACGAAAAGTAATTTCTACTTGAAGGAGCGTCCTAGGCGCTTTAAAATCAGAAGATATCTAAATGATTTCTCCGATATGTCTTCCGTGCCAATATTACGCATAGCTTCAGCTTGCTGGAAGTCTAATGAAATTCCATAGCGGAATGGCATAGTGCAATTTCGCACATTAATTGACAACAGACCAGTCTCTTAGCAATAATGTCGCCCCTCATCCATCACTCGAAGCTATTCCTGTAGCGTTACCGTACAAACATTACTCACAAATTAAATGAATAAAAGAATAAAAGAATACATCAGGAGCTATTGCAAGTGCGCGTGAGAGTACAACAATTATACCACTTGAAACAGACACATTGCGTATTATTACGTTGAGCGGTTCTTCGCAAACTGTATGCGTAACGCTGACTGGAAAAACTTCGGAATCTCTGACAAAGCGTTCTAACAAAATCCCTCCTCTCGTTTCGGAAATAAAAAATTCTATTATGTTTGCCACGTATGCGGCACCGTGCCATCGCGAGAGTGTACTCGGGCGTATTTTACGGAAGAAAAGAGCCGATATTCACCATGTCACTGAGGCAGAATCGCGCGAGACTCGCAAGTGGCATTCGCTTGCGATGCATTCTTCTCGCGCAGTCAGACTTTCGGGCTCGCGGCGAGCCCTAAAATGCACGGGCGGAGGGCGATGCATCCATCAACCTCGATCGTCGACGTCTGTTTTCGCAGAATTTCTGCTGTACTTTTCGAGGTTTTCGACGTATGTACGTACATACATCCCGGACATTCCCCCGTATCCGTGCCTCGAGACCTTGCACGACTTTTCTGTCTAGCCGCGCTTTTCCTTGTCGGCGCAGGAGAAGAGAGAACGTTATTCCCCGAGCGGCCCGCCAAGTCGTTCAACGACTTCTTCCAACGACAGTTTCTTCTTTCTCGATAATCTTTCATGATATAGCCCACCAAGTAGTTCACAGATCCTCGCCAGCCGACTGTATGCAATCCGTTTAAGTTTCAAACAATACTAAAGTAATATTGTGCTTGAAAATGGCTTTTAAAATGTGTATCTCAAATGCCGCATATGTCGTGATAATGAAATCTCTTCATCATATTCTTTGACCGATTTTAAAAAGTTCTAGATTCAGTCTTTTATATATATTACTAAACTATCTTACATAAAACTGATACAATAATATAATAAAATATATGCTGCAGTAACTTTATTAATTTTATTTATGTTGTAACTTATACGTCTATAATGTAAGAGATATTATTATATCGCCCATAGTAATAAGCTTAGTAACTTTTTTGTAAACGTCTTGAAAGAACGTTTCCTCCCAGTATGTCATACTTCGTCGCCGAACATTCGATGTATGTTTTGCTAACATCTTCGTAGATGACGTTCTATTGTACCCGAAGCTACACGTCTCTGACTTCTCCATTTTGCCTTCCGCTTCTTGCTCCTTTTTCCAACCACCTCGCCTCAACCCTTCGTCCCAGTTGTTTGAACAACGAGGGGTGGATATTATTCCCACGGGATCTTTCCAGTCGTCTTACGACTTCTTCCGAGGGTAGTCTCTTTTTCAAGACGAAGCGAGTACAAGATACCTTTTGCGAAATCTTTTTTGCGATATTTAATATCGAAAATTATTTACCGAGAATTTAAATGACACATTAAAAACTTTTTAAAAGTGAAATTAAAATTTTTTAAATTTGAATATTAAACTTTTATATATTTATAAACGCATATATATTTTATATTCAAATAAATTGCTTTCATAGGTAAATATAAAATTAATGATCAAAACAGTAATTTATAATATATTGGACAAAAAATAAAATATTAAAGTGTGCTACCAATAATGCATCTAAAATAGATTCAAGAAACAGCTACATTAAAATGAGTGAAAATATGTAATTAGTAAATATTTTATCTTATTTACGCTTACATTTCTCTTGCATCTCTTTGTTGTATCTCTAATTTTTTACCTTGTTACATTTTCCAGTCGAACGTGCCAAGTATGCTTTAAAGACGAAGCGAATATTATTATTTCAACGCTGTTAGCCATTATGAGAATATTGCTAAGGAAGCTACTTTCCTTTTTGTAAAGTATTACTTCAAATTTGCGATAATGCATAGGAAGCGGAAGTAGTTCGCTGCAACAAAATTTTACTAATTCTGCCTCGTAATATGAAAATTACGCAATGTTAAGCATCATCCTTTCATCCCAAAGGATTGTAATGATCGGAATACATTGATTGCGATATATGATTTATGTTAACGCGTTATGTATAATTTAAATTAAAAATTTCAAGTGTGACTTTAACGTGTCGGTCGATTGAATTTCGCGTCGATATGATTTGCCTAGCTCGAATAACGAGGCCGCGCCAATACGTTTCGCGACGAGGAGTCATACAGAGAACGTTCTCCAGATTCGGCAGCGAGTCGCGTAGATCTCTCTTTCTCGCGGCAGGCGTTTCTCACGAAGCGTTACAGCCAAAGCGCATCGAGGAGTTCCAATCCGCGGAGTTGCCAACGCTCGCATAAGATGTAAATAATGTTTCGCCTCCGGTGCATTCCGCATGCATCGAAAATCCGAGAGAAACGAGCGCCGCGCGCATCCGTCGACCCCGATCGTCAACGTCGCGACCGGCAGCCCGGCACCGATACATCCATTTCCGCGGAATTTTCAACCGCATACCGGCTCGCGCTGGAATTCTCACGACATATGTCTTCCGACGATTTCCTTCTCTCTCCCTTTTCCACCCTTCTTTGAGATATACGCGGAACACTGTCGGCTTTCCCGCGACTTCACTTTATTTTCTCACTCGACCATTTTTCTCCTTCATTCGCCCGCGCCTCAGCCAGAAGCAGTTCCGCTTGTTTGAACAACGGCGCGAATATTATTCCGCCGATTACGCGCGACTTTTCCGGCTAGAAAATCCCCTCTGCGATTTTCGCCGCGCAAGACGGCAGTTCACCTACTGGCGGTATTTCTTCTAGAGATATAGATATATACATATAAGTATAACGACGAATGACGTTTCCAAACTTCTCAGGGCGAGATGCTCAGAGTGAGTGCCGACGTTTCCATTTGACTCTTCAGCTTTTCCAACGAACTATGTGATCAAAATTTTCTTATGTCGCAATAGCGCGAAGGACTTGGCAACGCGAGGAGTCACGTTTCACGGAAATGCGCAAAATGCAAATCAGTATTATGATTTACAAAAATGCAATTCTCCAAATAACCGTCAGGATGCTTTTCTTGCTAAAAAAAAACTTTAATATTTCTTTTAATATTTAAATTTTGATACTGTAATTATCAATTTCGATCCTGCGATTATCAATTTAAATATAAAGTAGCATCATCATAAATATAGAATAAATATAAAAATGTATAACTAAAGTAAAGTTAATTTTTTTCTATTAGAAAAATTCCAACTAATTTTGAGAAAAAAATTTGCTGTTTACAAAATGATCTGTTAGCTGACAAGGGTACCGAAAAGCCCTTTACGAAAAGATATATACAAGTGAAAATACTTTTATAGCATCCCGAAGTAGCAAGAGGAATACTAATAATTTAACCGGTTGCTAAACCCTGGCTTTTGCCTGCGAACTTAGGAATGGAAGGGGTTAATTTGCGAGTTTCATAGGACCCTCTCTTGAGGGCTCGCCAAGCTTATTACAGTAAATAGCTTAGGCGAGGGTGCCCCGTTCGGCCGCCCTTGTTCAGTTGGGCCTTTCATCTCGCAAAACTCATCCCATTCTCTCTCTTCCTCTAGTCTACGACCTAAAGGATACAGACCGTAGAATCGTTATCACTTTATCAAAGTCGGGCGCGGTGCTCGCGCCGACAGGAGAAAGACCGTGCTTTCAACCGACCGTATCGTTTATTAACGGTTTAACAGCTCCGCGCAACGTATATTGCATTAAAGTACGAGACACCGCGCCGATTAAACTGTTGCTGTGCCGACAAAAAAAGATCGTTCCGTCGCGAACAAGCACGCGAACGAAAAAATGCATGCTTCTACGGCATATTTAAAGCGTATCGCTGTAATGGGACGTTGGCGACGCGACGAAAAATGGTTTAGAAATAAACTCTCTTAACTCCTACATTCTTGCTAATAAATTCGTTGGACAAAGATTATTTTCACAGTTTTTTATGACATCTTTCGTTTATGACCAACTGCACAATTAAAAATTGATAAGGATAACTATAGAAAAATAAAAGTCTAGTTAAATACAAATAGGTTAGCTTCGTATATCTTCGAATAGTCCATTACATTTTATAATGCAATCCACTCTTAAAAAAGGCGTGTTAAATTTAGATATTGAATAGTCTCGAAGTATTGGCTTAGATATAGCTAGTATAGTTTAATATACAGGTAGATATATAAAGTTATCTGTGCCAAATTATCAGAATATAACCAGTAAGACATGAGAATTTCGCGCACGGAGCCACCACTAGTATAATCATACTTGCGATACGAGCAAAGAAAAAAATTGAGCCAATAAAAAGTAACATCTGACGACATCGATACAATGTCGGCAGTTTCGTTAATTTGCATATTATCGATTATCGGAATGTGAAATCTCGGGTGTAAAATTTGAAGCTGGCAATCGGAAGGACGTGTCAGGTACGATTCTTATCGAGCCAGTCAGCTAGAATCCACTTTAAGGAATCCAGACGTTTTTGTTCTCTCGATACGAGCGCTTCGCAATATACTGTCGAACAATTTCCACCGGGGGAGATTGTGATTTGAATCGTAATCACCCGACGCAGCAAGTCACTAACGTCTTCTATGCAAATAGACATGACTTCGCTTTTCCGCCACGCATGTATGAGTCTTCGCGGCACATCGCGTTCTCACGATCCGCGAACACGGGAGATATACCCATTCGAACGAAATTGCATTTGCCGCAGTGCGGGGCAAGATATGTATGACCTATTCGACTATTCGGTGTACTTTCGAAGCTTCGTTGCCTGTACGAGGCCATTTGCATAGATCTGATGTGCCGAAAGCTCCGTCGTCGTGTTTCTCCATTGAAAATTAATCAGATAAACGGTTGGATGCACGCATTCCTTACAGCACTCAATCTAAAGTAATCAGTTTTTTCTTTTGTTGTTTGATAAGTCATATATTCCACAAAACAACAATGGATGATGCGGAGAAAATTTAGATAAAATATTTATGTAAAAGATTTTTAATAATTTTATTTAAAATATTCGAAAATAAATGTATGACATATTTTTATGTTACTACAAATTGTTTTAGCTACATTATTTTAATTAATTGGAGAATATAATCGCATGATAATTACTCTTGTGTTTATTATAAGAATTCTTTTATCTACAATATGATAATTTTTTTTACGTTTGTGTCTTCATTAATAGAAAGAATTGGAATAGTTTTTCCAGAGAGCAGCGCATATGAATCGCGTGTTTTCAAGGCGGATACCTTTCAAGAACACACAACATCGGAAATTGACCCACACTTTGACACCACATTGCCGTCCAATATCACTGGGTTAGCTGGGGAAACTGTTCAACTGGCATGCAGAGTGAAGAATCTCGGAAACAGAACGGTAAGTTTAAAATAATTTTTTTATAGATGTAAACATTTTTATAATATTTCTATTATAATCGCAAATAAAATGTTAAAAATTAAATTAAATTTTATCGCTCATAATAGTCGCGAAGTTGACTCGATGAATTGCATGTCACGTTGGAATTACCGGCTCGCTTACCGCAGAATTACGGGGCAAATCTTAAGCCTTACAAGCAGCAATTCAAATTTTGACACGGGGTATTGGCAAGAGAACACAACCATCGACAAGCCGCAAACACGCGAGATAGGCTTGCCCGAATAATGTACGAGATTCGGGACGAGCAACGAGCCGCGACGCGCGGTGTCGACAACATTTTCGAAATGTTGCGTGAAACTGCATCTCCTGTTTGCGGGATTGGTAAATTACGGAATGAAAATGCAACGAATGTCGCGGATGGAGATATTTACATCGTAATTTACAACGTAATTTACAGAATGAAAAGCGAGAAAAGAGAATAGCGAGATCCCGGTGGATTAGCCAGGAATGAAAATTTCATGCTATTATTCCAGTTATGTAATCATCGCCACTATTGCAATACCGCGATCACCGAGATCTCAACTTCAACACAGACTTCCATCATTGATTAAGTTAAATCGGTTCCGCTCGCACCGAGCCGTAAGACGAATTTTTTCGCCTCCGCGGTTAAATCAGTGTTTCGAGTAGGTCGGTAAATTAACTCGAAGGCGGACATGGCCCTCAGGGAATTTATCTTCCACTCTGGGACCTCCGGGCGTCCTCGATCTCTAGTATTAACGGTTCACGGCACTACTCGGGGATTATCGTAGCGGTTAAGTAGAAAAGGACGATCTTTGTCAGACTATGTCTTCATGCAGACTCGGTCGGGAGGTCACAGTTTTAATCCCAGAGTCTCATCTCTATGCAAAGCTCGGGTCTTCGCATTTATGTCAGCCGCAGCTACGTATGTACCATCTAATATGTTTTCGTTGACATCGTACATTTATCTATAAAGATACATGCAAAAAAAATAATATAGCTTCAACCGCGATAATTAACACCCTGTTAAAATGGACGCTCGACAAAGCGTATTATAGTATTATAGTATGGTATAGTAATAGCTCGCCCCCGTGGATATCTATGGGCACACGTATGTGCACGTGCATTAGTGTCGCGAGAGAATGTTAATGGAATTGCTCAATTGGATAAAATTACGCACAGTCTCTGACTCGCGAGGAAACGTTGGGATATGAAGAAGCCGAAAACGATGAAGTTACGTGAAAAAGTTGCGCCCCCGGCGGGTAAGAATGAGCGCCACTCTCGAGATATGATATTAACTCTGAAAGTCGGTCCCGCGTATGCAAAAAGATTCGAGAAAGGAAGAGCAGCAATCGCCGTTATGGCAGTCACAGTGCGTTCTTGGGTTTTATCTCGCATATTTCTGCCGAAGCTGTGCACGACCGTGTTCTTTCTCTCTCTCTCTCGCGCGCGCGCGCGCATATCGCGAATTTTATTACGCGGAAAAAGTTTCCCCGGAGTATACCGGAGTATAGGCGATGCCTTCTTTTTGCGAAAAGTATATTAACTGCGACGCCGGCATATTCGAGCGGCAATCGCATTAGATCGACAATGGAGAGCGGTCTTGTAGTTTATATTTCCGATAATACTCAAGCGTAAATGCGCATCGTGAGTTTTGCCCCGTAGTCGATCAGCGCTGCAATGATTTGTGCAATGCATTACGTACACATGTGCAACGTATTATAGCACAGCGAGGAAAATAATATTCTGCACCATTTTCATAAAATAACAAAATTTCTCCGTATCTGTTTTACGTTTAGAAAGGGATTTACTTACACCATAGCTTACATTAATTAACTTTATGAAAACAATTTGATGAATAAAATACAAGACTTTGTTTTTTGAATACAGGTATTAAAATAAAGGTAGATAGATTACCGGGAGTATTAAATGAATCACAGATAAATTGGTATACAATATCTGAGCTTACAAACATAAGAGTAATTAACTAAAATTATCCTCTTCCATTATTATTTTTCCATAAATAAATGCTTGGATATTCAGTGAAATGAGAACCAGTTAGCGATATTGTTTTCAGTTTAGCTATAAATGTAACAGCAAGGTGCGGTTTAATGAATACGATTCTGGCGGAATTGCATATGAATCATCAACGAGCACGCTTTTCGCACAGTTTGCAAACTAATGTAATCCGTTAAAGTAATCTGTTAAAATAGCAAAAATCATTGAAGTTATTAAAGCGCCAGGTTCGCCGTTATGACGTAATTTCTTATACACGGGAAAATTGCACAGGTTACGAATGTTATGACGGTACGGATTCATCGGTTACATTCTGCTCTAATTAACGACTTCCAGAACTTCCCAACATCATTCAAACTTGGTGAATGTCACTTTACACCCTCTCTACAAGGTTCAACCCTATTATCAAATGATACCGCTGTCAGATATTTTGACACAATTTAACAATGCTTTATTAAATTAGGTTAGAATTATGTGATTAATATATTTCGTATCGTATATCATGCAGACCTATATATATTCGTTTACGTTTCCATTTAATAATATCTAATAGAAGCTAAGCGAACAAATTTGCCGCGCCTATTCGCCTATAAATAATTGCAAAGTACGGGGTTCGTCGTTGTGCCGAGATTGTAGTCATACATCACGGGGTTATATAGCATTAAACAAAGACATGAAGTATTCCAGCTGCGGCGAATCTACTGCACTCGTAAATTTCTCGGGGCTAGGAAAAGGGAGAGTATAAAGTTTTATCGTCCAATCTTACGAGCAACAGGGCGTGAGGAGCGGTGATAGTTAGCAATACGCGCAGCTCGCGGTAACTCAAGATTTCTGCATTTAGATTGCACAAACTGACATATTTTTGTCAGTCCGTAGTTAACTATGAATTTATGACGAAAATACTTATAACTAGCGCAACTTCTCCTTTTATTTGGTACTATGAAAGAATATAAAATACAATATTTGATTGAAATTAAATTATTTTTGTACATTAATTATAAGTCGATATTTGGTTATTTCTTTCCCTCTTAGGTCTCATGGGTGAGGCATCGTGACATTCACTTGCTGACAGTCGGCACTTACACTTACACGAGCGATCAGCGTTTTGAGGCGATGCACAAACATACAGAAGAATGGATTCTAAGAATACGATATCCGCAGCGAAAGGATTCTGGTATCTACGAGTGCCAAATATCCACGACTCCACCCATCGGTCATCCTGTTCGTCTCACTATAGTTGGTGAGTCATAATTGCTGCATAGAAAATGTCAGAACGAGCAATAATTTTAGCTTTAATAGAGATGCATGAGAATTTGCATCGTAATTTAGCGGTTATCCATTCTATCATGGTGAATACAGCAATTCATTTATTGCCGGCAAATAATGTGTCGTTTAAATGATGTGTCGTTTACATAAAGTTATTGCTAGTCGCGTTAAATATTCCTCGTAATAAACAGTGATTTAAATATTGAACATATCAGACAATTGCATAGTAAACAAAGTTTCATGGATAAAAAAAGAAAAATTATTAACTTATCTAATTCTTCATTTGTGGAGAAAATTCGATTTACTTTGCTTTAAATAATTTGTGAGATCGATATTTTTGTTTTTGTCGAACGTCTAAAATTTGTTTAAATAAATCGGAAGATCTGATCATACGATTAGAAACGTCCTTATATAGAAATTTAAAAGAGTCGAAGAAATTACATTATTTAATCTATGTCTATCGATAAACTCATTTAACCGCAAATAGTTATCCAAATGTCACGATTCAATCGAAAATCCATGTTTAGTTATGCATAGTTAAGTAAGATTTATCCAGTATCGCGACGATTGCTATAATTCAACAATGCTTGAATAATTCAAGATGCATGTAAGTTGGGAAATGGGAAGAATGTGATATTCTCATAACTTTTCCTTAAAACTTTAAGTCATTTTAACTATTGAATATGAGTAAAAGACCATTTGCGAAAGTTATAGTAGGCCTCGTGGGGGCCGCCAGACAATCGAAAGAATTATAAATCAATGCGAGAAAGTTACTTCGAGAAAAAATTATTAGTGACGCGTGTAGAAGACGAATGGACATGTCCTCAAGTCTATGAAATACTCGCACGTGTGTAACATACAAGGAAAGCAAAATTTCTACAATTTGCAAGGAAATGGATGTGCGTTCAAAGATACATAAATAAAAAAAAAACATTTTGTTGTAAATCAGAAAAAAATAGTGTGAAATAATTTCTTGAACAAAATCTTTATTTTAAAAAATTAGAATCAAAGTTCATATCTTTTAATAAAAATGCGATCTTTATATGTAGCACAAAAAAGCAGTTAATCTGAACCAACGAAAAAAAAGAGAGTCTCGCACGGAATAAATCAAACCATAAATTTTCTTTGATATGTGTATGTTCTCGATGGGTATCGATCAAATCTTCCGAAATTTTCGGTCAACAGAATAGCCCTTCTTCGATACACCAAATCCCGTTAGGAAAAGTTAGAAAAGGCTTATCGGAATTGGTCTTTAGGGAATAATTTTGTTAGAAACAGACGGGTATTTTGCGAACACGAATTATGAGAATGGCCAATTATCGCGAAAGTAATAAAGCAAAAAAAGAAGAGCCCAAGAAAGAAGAATCGACAGCTACTTGCCAATCTTCTCTTTTCTTGTTTCTAAGCTATCCATCACAGTGTCTCATTCTTTGTCTTACTTCTAGTAAGAAAAGTTTCTTCTCTCTTCTTTTACCAGTTTAGCCCTGTCATTTTTTTGTTTCATTAAATTCCATATGTTTCTCAATTTCTTGCTGAAAGAAACATATATCTCTAACATTCTCTGATCTTTCTTGATGACATTTTGTGATTTAATGTAGCGATAATGCTCATTTCATATAAAATATTGAAATTAAAAATTCAAAATAAAAAATATAAAATTTTTACTTCTATTTTAATATCAATTTAAAATTCTCGAAAACTGTTAAATCTCTTTTTATCTCTATTTTAAGAGAGATTTTCCCGATATTTCTTTTCTGGAAGGGTGTCATTATGCGATTTTTGTCATTCTATTAGTGTCAAGAGAAAGATACCTATAAGATAATTTTAGAATAGGCAGAGGTGAATGACTACCCAATTACCCATACTTGTTCGCGTGAATACATAGATGTTAGGTGCAGAATAGGTATGCAATATATATAGCCTAGGATAGGATAATCCGAAGCGGGGGATTAAATTGCGTCCGAACAATTGATCGACGTGACGTGGTAGAGCTCCCTCTCCATCTTCGTCCATTTAATAAAGACGCTGAACGAGGCGACGCGAAGCGGATCGAAAAACAATAGTCGACCTTTCAGCGGCATTCTTGGCACGCGATGCCCGTGAAATTGTGGCGACAAATTGAGCCTTCTCAGGAACGAAAGATTCCTTCCCAATGTTGCGCCCTTTCGTCGCTTCGCCTTCCATCGCGATCCGCATCGACTGCCTGAAAAGGGAACGATCTCGCCTCCATTTTCACGGACTTCTTTTAAGCGCTTCTTCGTCTTTCTTTCTCTCTTCGTTTCCGGACCGCGTCTCTACGTCTCGCTGTCGCGATGCCGTCGCTTACATCGTCTGATTTGAAGACTCGATTTTTAAACGGAACGACGTTTACCGTGAGAAGCGATGTGTAAAAATCGTCGAAATCTGTGAATACCTTACGGAAAATTCAAGGAAATTCCAAAGCAGTGTTTACATCGATATTACGCGGTCGAAATCGTTTCTACAATTTTCTCGTAAAACAATAGAATCATGATCTCGCGAAATTTATTTCGTCAGTATGCATATTATTTTTTTCACTATATTACAAAAAATCCTTTACTTTTTTACTTTAAAAAAAAAGTTAATATTTTGTTAGTCTTTGAAAGGAGTATTATTCTTCAAAGTTATTTTTACAGATATACTGAAAATATTGAGTAAAAAATTAAAATAATACTGCTTTTTCGATAGATAATACAGTTTAATATCATTCTTTTTCAATGTCCCAAATCCTAGTTTTCAATTCTCAATTTAAATCTTTTCAATCGTACGAAGAGCACAAAGGGGCATTTATTCACTTTGCTGATTTTTGTTAGTCTCACGTAACGATCGATACGCTGGAGATGGTTCTGTCATCTACCCGTAGAGATTCATTGTGAATGCTAGCATCGTGCCATTTGCTAATGTTATGATCAAGAAGTTGTCTTTGTTGTCGACTACCTTTTTTTCACGATAATATTCCTTTTATCTCGAATTCGTTCGCCGCTCCTCCTTATCTTCTTCTCTATCTTCCACTTCATTTCATTGCCATCTAAGAAGGCAATAAAGGACATGAAAGTTTTATCTTTTCATTTGCTTCTTTCTCCTTCTTTCCCTTTTTTTAGATCCGCCGACTTTTGATAACCAAACACAGACGCCCGACACAAAGTATCACTGAAAGCTCTCATTAAAATAGCTTAAATAATTCGTCGGATTCAGAAATGAGTTATTTACATCCGGATCCGGTCTAGTTCTCATTAAACCGTTGTCAAGTATCGGCTCGAACGGATCACGATGTTCATTTCGCGAAAGAAGAGAAACGAGTATCGCACTGTTCGCAATTTGCTCTCGTTACCTCGATTGAATGGCCGTCAACTTACAGCGAGTGTCGCCGACAGACGAATGAATCATTTGCATCGAAAACCACCGCGACATTTGTCTACCGTCGACACATCTGGGCCAGTAACGCGATCGTTTCCATCCTCTTTCGCATTGGCAAGTGTTCTCGATCGCTCTTACTCAATTGGAAAAACCGTATTGTACGATAATTTTATTACTTTTTTAACTGAATAATAACGAGCGAACCATTATTAACGTATTACGATCAATTACTTATAAAATGAAATTCTGCGTTTCTCTTTTATAATTTAATTTAATCTACATGAAGTATTTTCCCAGGCCACAGCCATTCTCACAAAAGTCGCTCACCGCATTGCAAAGTCTACGTTTAATTCTTTCCGTTGCGGAGTCTGAATTTAATTAAAGACACTGTTTTTTACAATGAACTCAACCCACTGATGTACGTTTTTGAGCTCTCGTTACTCCAGAAACGAAAATAAGTGAATAGACGAAGATATAGTGGACGTGAGAAGAAACGTGAAACAGAATCAATTGCTGTCGAGGGTGGAAACGAAATAGCACTGAGAGACGATACTCTTCAAAATTTCCAGAATAGCGAAATTCCAAAAATTTCACGAAAACAATTCTCCGCGTCGTTCCCGATTTCGATTGTTATCCAAGTTTCGATGTAGTGGACTTCCTCCCTCGGCACTAGTAAAGCAATATAGTCTTTTCTCCCGTGAATCAATTTCGCGGCCGTCACGTACTCGGTCAAGTCGTTTCTCATTGACGTTAGCGGTAGTAAGAGAAAAAGGAATCTCGAAAGGAGTCGGCGGAAGTGAAGGGTGGGGCATCGCGAGACGGATGGGCAGTTCGTAGTTTTCGTTTGTCGCAAACGTGCGTGGAAAGTTAAGTTGTGCACATGCAGCATAACGAATTTACGTTACCTCCAGCGTGCGGAAGTTCCTTAACCATTACCGAGTGGCCCGGCTAGCCGGGACATTAGGCAGCTAATTAGCGTTCACTAATTAGTTTTCGCACGGATGCTCAAATTAATGTCCCTTCGGCCGAAGTCGCGCATTATCGCGACATGATAACATCGCAAAAATAAAAATAAAATATTATATTATTAAATGCATATATATGCACACACATATATATATATATATATATATATATAT
>VBVQ01002434.1:0-25011 GCA_011636635.1 Tetramorium simillimum | reverse complement strand
GGGATACGGGGGGGAGGTGGTCTCGACTGTATGGTTATTACCATCAATAATGGCAATTTGGTTTGCAAATGGCTCGAAACGCCAGGCAGAACCGTTCCTACCTACAATTTCCCTCCGTTTTGCGGCAGGAAAGCACTCGCCCTCTCTCGTGCAGTCAGCCACATTGAAATGCCTTGAGTCAACATTTGCCTACGCTCGCGCAAATTGATTTTATTTAAATCCCAAGTACGAGGGTAGAAAGGCGTCTTTGGCCGGGCACTTAATTGCGTTATCGCGAATCTTTAATCGTAACGATCGGACATTGGATATCGGCTGCATCGACCGCACCGGTAAATTGGCAGTCCGTCCGCAGATCAAACTCTGAGGTATAACCATCGCGATGTGTGGTCATGTTTCTTTCATAGTGCTTGGTTCTTCGCTATTGGTGCTTGTCGTCGAGGAGGAAAACTTTAAACATTTTTCTTACCCTACTTCCAACTTTCTTCCTTATAAATATATATATATATAAAGAAGATATAAAGATATATATATATATATTTATCTTTTTTATTAAAATAGGATAATATATCATATAGTGCCACAACTTGCCTTCTTACTTTCAAGTGCAATTTCTACTTACAATCTGGGTCGAATCTTATATCGAATTTCTTAAGTCATAACATAAATCTTTATTAGACATTCACACATTAATCATCATTTTACGTCGTACGTTCATATCAGGAAAATCTTTCCCTCCTTTTACCTTTGAGTTTCTTCCCTAACATTCCGGTTTTCGTAGTTCAAAGTCGAGCTTGACGTAAAAACTAACATAAAAGTCATCATAAAACATCTCGCGTTTTACAACGATCTTTCATATGCATTATGCGGAAGTGCATGGGAAAAAGAACTGCATACACGCACATGCACATATATCCCATCGGGGCCTGCCGACCGTCTTACCACACATCATACTTCTGTTAGCACAGAAAATATTCGTTTATATTCCAGATATTCGCATATGCGTTACATGCATACATGTGCAAGTATCAAATACGCTGAAAATAAACGATATGGACGGATACATCGATAGCGATGGAGGAGAGACTGAAAAGGGGGAAGGTGGGATTATATTTCGTGGACGCTCGTAGGTGGTTTCGGCTTAACGAACCCCCGGAAGCGGGCTCACCGCCGTCCCAATTTCTCGAACGGTCTCGAAAGGATACTCACCCGATTCAGGAGCTTAATAAGGTTAAGAGGCGGATGGGGCGTAGAGAAGCGTAAGTGCAAGGCACCGACCCTGGAGTCGAGTTAATCTCACGTGTTGGGAATAAAGTTAGCGGCCAGGTTCCCGTTTACCCCGCACGGAAGCTCAACCGAGCCATTTTCACTGGCCACTCGATCTCACCACCCCCCCCCCCCCCAACGACGGACAGCTGCAGTTGGACGACACCGCAAGGAACTTTGACAAGAAACTGACTCCGACGTTCTGAAAAGCGCGATTATAAACTCGCGATTACGAGTCTTTTAATGCTAACACCGGCTACCTTCCGTGGAGGATTAACAAGTGTATAAAATATTAATTACCTCAGAAACAAGTATTCTAGTAGATAACTTTGTGAGAAGAGCTTCCAGAACTTTCAGCATCCTTGGAATTTTTTAAATTAATTATTCTACATATGTATATATTCAGTGTATTAACTATTTTATATAAAAAAAGTGTACTTTTGTATGTTCATAAAACTCACATGTAATGTGAGAATATAAATAATAAAGAATAACAATGTTATAAATGTTAAATATCATATCCGATCGAAAATTATACAACAGCATATCCGATATTTTTTATAAAATATTTCTGCAACAAGTTTCTAATTAAAATATTTTCCCGCATATACATATGTATCGTGTACTCAATTTCACGATTTATTAAAATCTTTCTCTCACAATCTGCAATAAATATGAGAAAATTGCCCCTTTCATTTTTTCAGTCAAAAAGTTATTTGTGACAAAGATACGAACGGATCACATCTAAGCTCCCACAGAGGAATCGCCGACGGAGAAATAAATAGAGTCGAGACGTTTGCAAAACGAGCGTGAAACGAGCTTTCTATCCCTCGGCTTTCAGGAGCGTCGAAGCCCGCTAAATTAAAAGGGGTGGCTGCTTGATCCGGCTAAATCCTTTTGAGCAAAACACTCGAAACTTTGCTTGCCACGCTCAAAGTTGGCGCATACCTTCGTGCTAACATCCGCAAAAAGGTTTTATCTATTGAATCACCGGATGGATCAATAAAAAGAGAAATACCGGCTCTCGATAGAAACGAATATCGAAAAGAATTATTACACGGTATACTACTTACATTACGTCCCCTAAATATAATCGCGCGCAATAAAAACAAATATTTACTCGCAATTAAAATTTTCATTGTGTGTTTACATTTCAAGCGATATCAATTATAGGATATAAGATAGAAACGCGATTGCTATAATCAAAGCAGTAATTTATCATAAAACGCGTAAAACAAACTTACAGTTATTTCGTTACTGTTTTTTTTTTTAACATCGCGTCAAATGTTGCATTAAATTTCCCAGACGTAACCGTCTTCATTTAAGTACAATAAACGTATTTTTGTGCTAATTGTTGTTCCTGATCCTCTAGAGCCCGCGGCTAGATGTTCCTCTCGCCCCTTTTGTCGATGCACGTCTGGTTTGTAATAGCTAAAAGCTTTTCGCGAAGCAGCGTGCAGAATATTCCCTGATAAACGATTGGTATATTCGCGGTATCCATTTAGCTGCTTCAAAAGAAAAACGGATATATCACGTTGCAAAAGAAAAAAGAACTCCATAAAGTTAAATGATCGTTTACGTGGCATTGCCTCGGACCAGAGAGCAGCATACGTGTAAGTTAGTTTCATTTTGGACATCTGTCGTAAATAACAGTATAACAAAAGTAGAAAAGTAAATGGAAAAAATTACCATTTTAACTCAATTTAAAGTTAAAAACCATTCATGAAAAAAAAAAAAAACAAATTACTCTGTTTGCCGAACCAACATTTATATAAAAGCGATCGTAGTACAAATTTCAATTTGAGCCCTACGAAATTTTTGTTATATATCCGGTAAACCGGATATGAAGCTGGCCTAATTGATTTCGTTGTTGCTAAAATGCGATTATATATAATTCATCAAATTCATCACGTGTTCCGCGCACGAAGTAAGCGCGCCGTCGCCGCATGATAAACCCTGCAACCGTCACATTATCATGAGAAATGTATTCCCCGCGTAAGAGGCGTAATAAAGTCCCGCGGGAGAACGGGGACACGTACATCCCCATATAACAATGTTCAGAAGATGATTCTTCTGCACCTTCGTACGTTCATTCAAACTATTTTCTCTTTACGCATCCTACTGTCTTAAATTTAAAAATACTTACTACCTTCTCTTTCTTTTTCTCTCCCCCCCTCACTCTCTTTTTCTCATCGTTATAAACGCGACAGCTTTACCGGAAAATATGTTTCGAATACTCCTTGTTATCATAGCGACCAGTGCCGCGGTATATTTTAATTTACCGTAAGACGGTGTAAAACGCGCGCAATAAATTTATTAAGTTTTCCCTGAACAAGAGTGTTACGTGTAATACCAATCCATTCACGACCACGTGGTCACGTATGTTGGATGTAATAATCCAATGATGTACATTCGGCAATACATAAAAATAATTGGCAGCTCAAACTTTCTCAAATAATATACTCTTCTCTGTCCCCATCCTTCTTTTTAATCCGTTTATTTCAGATGCAGACTTTAAATTCTACAGCGAGAAGCATGTTGCGTTAGAAATACTAACGTTGTGTACATGCGTTGCATTTATGCTAAGCATTTCTCACATTTTCGTTATTAAATGAAAGAGATGAGCCTGACAGATCATTGCGTGCCAGAAATGTGTAGCACAGTCGGTACGGCGTCGAAATACGCACCGTCTTAGGCTTCTCGGCGGTCTTGGCGGCAGTTCTGGACGAGTTTAGATTAGTTTAGTTTAGTTCGCAACGAGTTTCGCTCGGCAATGCCGCCGCCGACATTGCCGCGATTAATTCGCCGCACTTGGATTTATGGTTTGGTCTAGCTGGTCATTTCTCTTCGTCAGGTACGCACCAACGCTGAGCACGTATCCACTTCCGGCTGCGTGCAAACTGTGCGAATTCGCATTATCGAATCCCTTTCTTGGGCGAACAGCGCAAACTTCCTTGACCACTCTGATTTAGCGATATAAATTGCGACTGCAGCATCCATTGTTTCGACAGATAATGCGGGGGGTATTCGGATAAACGGAAGTGCATATCTACATAAAAGGAGACATTCCTCGAAGACAATTATGACAACGAATTTCTTCTGTTGTTAAATAAAAATATAAATCATCGTTATTTCTCATTATTCTTTAAAAGTGTTAAATTATATATCAATTTATTAAATTTTAATATCACGTTAGATATAATCCGATCCGAATTAGGCAGCGATAAATATCATTAATTTTATTTCCGTGCTTCATCAACATTTAGATATATAGATGTAAATAATTGTTTTTCTTACAATGAAGAGACGAGTTCCTTTCGACAAACATTTTCCCAAACTCCTGCCGCAGTAAAACTCGGTCGAAGTCGGCGAACTTTGGTCGTCGTAAGCCGGAGAACGTTATCGAGAACTTCTGGTGTCTCTTATCGACGCGACTTTACTAGATAGCTTCAGGTGCAGAGTGCAAATTGAAAGACTTCGTCGTCTTAATAAAGAACAAGAAGACCGGTATATACGTATATAACACGATACGGTATAATACGATCCACCTTGTCGTGGTACAAATTAACTTCGTTACTTTGTCGAGAACTATAGCGCCGCGACGGCGACGCGACGGTGCTAAATTAATGAAACATTTTCCACCTAGCCAGCGTATAATAGGCACGAATGGTCGGAAATAGCCGATAAATTCTCCGCTTCGCTTGGAGCGAGATATTCGCAACAGAAACGCGTCGAACGCGGATTATAGGCGGAAATCGATGAATCTCCTCCTCGGGGATTCGTTAAGACGGAATTCGTAAAGAAAGAGGTCCTGACGGGGGCCGAGGCGAAAAATCGAGAAAACGAGGCGGAAAAACCGCGAGAAGTTGCAAAACGGAGTGAACGGGGGAGGGAGGGAGCGAGGGAAGGGGAGGGAAAGTTCACCTAACGACTCGGAAAGAGGACACTTGATAAACGGCGATCATCAGGGTAGGCCGTTAGAAGTATCTCGACGGAGTGCCCGTGGATGTCGAAAAGACCGGCCGGGGGTTTCCCCCGGGGGAGCGGTACACGGGCGGGTTAAGTTTCCATAAATAGCCGGGCCAGAATGCCCCAGCGTGATCCTGGGATTGACGTTTCCGTCCTTGCCCGTGCAACGTGCGACCCCGGGAGGGATCCTCCCCGACATGCGTCAGGAACGCGCGCGCATTTCTCTTCGTACATTTCGGTGCCCCCGATTTGCACGTGTATTGCGCGCACGGGGCGCTAGCGTACAATGCGCATTGTGCGCCCGCTGGCATCAACGCGCAAATTCTGCAGCACGGTTTTAACGGTAATTGGAAACTGCATCGCGCGACACGTATATCTGAATAACTGTTAGATTATTTCGCGTGTACACTTGGCGTTCTTCGCCGTTTCTGCTGTACGATTTCATCAACGTGCGCTCCGCGAAATGTAATCAACATGCAGTTTTGGACCTGAATACGGAAAATATTTGGGATCTTGATATTAATCCGCTTCATGGACGCGAATTACATTTCAAAATGTTCCATTATTATGTATCCACCTTTATTATGCTGTGCCATTTGTTAAGTAATTCTACTGCTTGATAAGTGTGTGGATATTGTGTGACACATTGTCGAGAGATGTGATGATAATATATTAATTACAAACATATTTTACATCTTGCATTAATTTTAAATATTTTTATGATGTTCCGCTATTTATATAAGATATTATTGAATTTTTTATTTTTTATTTGACATTTTTTAAATCGTACCATCAATTTATTTTATAATAATGTGGAAAAGATATTGAGCTTCTTCTACAAGGAGAGATAGAGTGTATAGTAGAGTATAGAATTTATGACATATTAATTATGATGAAGGCAGACAATGTCACTTCATTTGATCAGGGCAGTAAAAATAGCGGGTGGTTTATAGCCCTCGTTATTGCTTACGAGGCACTTTAATCTTACAAAATTATACACTTCGTTTCGAAACGACGAAAACAAAGTGTCGATAGCCATCTTTAAATCACTCAATAGACGAATTTCAGCACCTCTTGATGACGAGTCAAAAATTCACTGCGACATTTCCTGCAGACTTCCGGAGTTCTAAAATTCGTTGGGCGTCATATAACGGTAATAAAATCCTTCAGGATTCTTGAGAGCTTTTTTCCTACCTCGACATTGTTCCATCTCTTTTGCGGAATATTACTATATTTCTTTACTTCTACAATATTTCTCTGGTTCATGTGATTTGAAATTCGTGCAAGCGAATGTCAAAATCGATGATATAAAAGAATTGCATTAGCGTAAGTCATAAAAAAATAAAAACGTGTGAAAAAATAAAATTTTCCGCTCAAAAGATGAGTTTTAATACAATATTTTTACTCGCAATCGATTACGATTTTTTATATAAACTTAATAAATCAGGTGTAGAAAAAAATGTTTTGTAAAAAGCTGTCAGAGATAATTTAAAAAACATCGTTTGCAACAAACTCGTTCTATTCTATTCAAAAATATTACCATTAAATTTTTTTCGTACATATAATGTAAAGTATAAACCTATATATCTACAGCGGCTCTTAGAGTGATGGCAGTTTTTGCATATAGTATGTAAAATGTAATGGTATAAACTTTACATCGCATGACGGAAAAATTGCTTCTAATTTACATTAATCAAACATTCAATGATAAACTTCACCAGATAGTCTTTATGAGTGCTCATAAAACAAAAAAAAATAGGATAAATCAAAATATTTTTTTCTTTTTAGAAACACGCGAATGGCTTCAGAGTATTCTAGCAAAAACGATGACATCGATCCTAGTTAAGCTTAGTCTTTCACTATAAATAACTATAATATTCAAAGTTAAATTGATTCCTTGTTACCAATAACACCCAGACAATATCCGACATAAAAAGTGATAAACTTGAAGCGCGAAGTATCCGTGAAACTTGATAATAGGATAATATTCCCGTGAACGTAAACTCGTACCTTGCGTTCGTTTAAAAAAAAATGAAAGTTCGTAAAACGTACATTTACAACCGAAGGAAATACTCGCCAGGATCACCGCGTCGGCAATTTTCTGCGCTCGGCGTTGAAAAGTCTATCCATCGGTAGGCGACAACCCCTCGTGAACTTCGACATCGCGAAGCTACGACGGATCCTTTCGGGGCTTTCGCAAGCTCCTCCTTTCTCCCCCTCCTGCTTTAGTACGTCGTATCCACTTCCTCCGGCCTTTCTCCGTCTCTCTCTTTCGCGTTTCTCACTCTCCGCTCGTTAAGACCGCGTTTCGTCTCGCCTGCTGATGGTGCCGCCGACTGCCCGTATCCCTTGTACCGTCAATTCAACCGAGATCAAATACGACGTAAGGGAACGGCAGTGGCGAGTGCGAGAAGGGAGAAACTGTCGTCTTCCCGCGACCCAGGGACGATTTGTTTCCATTAAGTCCGCGCGCGCGCGCTCACAAATTCTCGCCGTGGAGGTGCAGGGCAACGAAGAGTGCTACTGCCTTGTCTGCGCTCCTTCAGATTTGTTCTCGCGCGGCTCTTTCTCCGCTCTCTTCGAGTGGTGCGAGCTGCGCGCGTGTGGCTCTCGAATTGATCGAGGAATACATAAGACGAGCTTGATCTCATCCGACAGATCGAGACTCGAGGCGGTAAGCGAGAGGGAGAAGGAGGGCAGATCGGGATACGCTGTATGTATGTATGAGGTATCGAGTGCGCGGAGAGCCTCGTGAGAAATACAGCGAGCCGGAGCAAGGGGTTAGCCGAGGGGAGAGGGGGCTTAGTCGGGATTTCGATTTCGCCTACCATATGATTTTTATTGCAGCTACTCGGATTAGCATCGCGGTGTATTTGCCGAATCGCACGAAGGAATTGAAGTGAACTTCAATGGTACGATACACCTGTTCGAATGTTCGATAATATGTCGAAATGGATGGAAATAGCGAGAGTGCTTGTTTTCTGTGCTATATTAATTGTTTGTATGCAACTTTTATACGTGTCGCGTGATTCTAATTAATAATTTGTCTTAATTCATATTTATACGAGCAAATGAGAACGCAATTTATTTTCTTTGTCTCACTTAAAACTTAAATTTACAAATTTTATGTATTTTATATTTTATTATATTTTACTTTATAATTTATTCATAAAGTCACTGGATATTGTTATATTAAATAACATTAAAAAACATTTGATATTGTAGATATTTTTATTTATCAAGTTTTTAATAATACGTCTAAACTTTGTCAAATAATAATGTTAATATTTTTTAATAGAAAATAAAAAAAGCAAACCGATTAAACGTAGATTAAAAGTAACGGATCAGTTCATGTGCATTTCATGTTTCGGTTAAAGCACATCTAAAATAGCAAATGGACTAACAATAGATTACTGCAAGAAACAAGTATTTCGCATATTCGTGCTTTATTAGCGATGGTAACTTGACAAGCGAAAATGCATGTAAAACGGATGTACCATTAAACTCTAACGTCATTTCGAATAATCACGACTGGCTATAATCCCGCGAAACACCGTGAACCACGTACAACGGCACGCCCGAAACGTCACGAGTTAATGGAAACTTGCGGACCACACCGCCGGCGCGGGTGTATAAATACGCGCGCATACGAAATATTCGCGTATACGAAAACGACAAAATGCACTCGCGTCCGGACACGATTGATTTAAGTGGACACTTGAGCAAATAACGGTACGTAACTGTCAGCGGCGTTTCACCGCAAGCGTAGGCAAGAAAGGGCCGGGCCCCGGACCACCGCGGAAACGGATAGCGTTGCCTTACAGCGCAGCCTCATACATTCCGTAATTTCGCTGGCGGAGGCTCAAAGGAGGAGCGAACACAGCGCGGGAATAGAATCGGGGAGAGAGAGCGAACGAGCTCCGGCGTTCCGTGGTAATTACCAATTATTACGGTGATCCACGTAGCGAGGTGGGGTACTTCGCGATTCCTGTGTTCGCCGTGTGTGCGTGGATTACGGAAAGAGCGTCACGGCCTCTTCGTGCGGCACGCGGTTGCATGCGTCGGATACGACGCGGCTGACAATGCAACGAATGGCTGGATCTTTGATTGAAACATGATTTAAACACCGCTCCGACGTCAACATCGATCCGGCATTAATGTCAACACGCTTGTTTCTTTGAGGGCACGTCCGTCAGTCGCGTCTCACGCAATATTCCGCTTACTTTGCGCTGCCGAACGCAAAATTTTTCAAAAGTACATGAACATTGTATATCTATTTATATGATATCTGACATCTTGGTGCGCGTCGCCTATACGGAATGCTTAATCGCTATTATTTATTTTAATATATTTACATTTATTTAGAATTACTCATACGTAATTGTAATATATACATGTGGAATAATATCCATAATGCTTGATTTTAATATTATTTTTAATAAACTGTGACAAGTAGATTTTTCTTAAAAATATTAAAGTTATCATTCTTGCAATATTTCAACTCAATAATTATTCGATAATTATTGAAATTATTCTGTGAGAATTATTCCTCCACTATAAATATTATACATTATTAATGTGTTTTATTTGTGAATATATGCAATCTCATTGTTCCCATCAGTCTTAATATCCCGCTTATGCGGCAACCAAGTCATCGATAGTGCGATGGGAAATTATTAACAATGAACGTCGGAGGCGATGTAACTTATCGCAAGCTAAACGATTAGGCTGAAATCGATCAGGCTTATGCGCGTGTCGCGTATATACATATACTTTCGCGTGAGCGGATAATTAATCGATGCATTATTAATGCGTCTTTCACAGATACTCCGGCGAAGCCGTGGCAACAATCGTTCGTGAGTCTTCACCTGCATTCATGTACGCTTATTTCATGAATATTACAGCGGCGATACGTCGTTACAGTCTGTTACGGGTTTACTACGAGTTAAGCTTATACTATTAAATTTGAAATGAAATTGCTGTCGTAGACGCGATCGATGTTTCCACGCAAAGCCGGGTGAGAAATACCTGAGCGTGAAATACGTAATCAGCGCCGGAAAATGTGCAATCGATATATAATTCAATTTGATCCAGATCATCGAGATGCGGTTGAATTAAACGCAATAATCAGCGCAATCGTTCTCCACAGAAACGTGTGATAATTAAAGCGGTCTCTACGTCGTGTTGAATATCTCATTAGCGTCATGTATCTAAAATATAGGCTATTATACACTTTATTATACACTTTATACACATTGTTTCGCGCATAAAAAGTATCTGCAAGTTCTCAAGCTTTGCATTGAACTTTAGAAGCTTCAATTTTCAGTTCTTTGAGTAATAAGCTCCTGAAATAACACGTAAATAATACAGTATACGTCAGTTTATCAAAGTTATCTTGTTCTCTTTTCGAAAGAACTTTTGTATTGAACAATGCGAGCTTTTGCTGTTTGTTGTTAGACTTGCGTATTGTTGATATTGTTGAAAAATGCGTAGGAAAAACTACTCTCTTCCTTTTTACATGTGCACAAACACATACCATCTACAAATAAATATTTATCATACACTGGTCGTATATTTCACACATTTTTCAGATGTGCCTATGACCAATTATTATACACAGAAAGTAACCAATATAAACGTCACGTTTCTCGATATAATTAATTTATAGTATACGCAAGTATATTTTAAATGAGATGTATCAAGTTCTATTAAAAATGGCAAATATACAGCAAGAAAAAAATCTCCAATTAAAAAATATTCTGTTCCTTTATTATTATTTTTATACAATTAAAGTGTGATTATACTTCACGTGAATGAAATGGTGCCATAAAATACTTCGTCATGCTGAAAAGAGCCGCGCTCTTTGCAGCGGCACGTAATTATTGAACAAGACAGGAAGATAGCGTTCACAGAGACGGAGATTGCTTCGCAAACGAAATTGTACGCGAACGAGATTGAGAACCGCTGGGCGACAGTCGTCTCGTAGGCATATATACTGTATCACTGTTTCTAAAAAAAAAAAGTGTGAAATGCGGACCGAATGCATCTCTCGGCTCTTAAAGCGATTCTTAATGCAACCGTGCGCGCGCACTTTTGTGAAGTGCGTCGAATGGTGCGGAAACAGACGGCTCTGCCGTGGTTGCGGCGACAGCGAGACTAAAGACAGGACGGGTGAAAGAAACGAAAAATCGCGCGAGGAGAAAAATCAAGCTGGAGTTTCGGGCCCGATAGGAGGCCTGAAACTTGATTTGTAGCATCCGGCTACTACGTGGATTACGGCAAGCGATCCACCCCCGTTCTCGCGCCCCCCTTCCCTCCCTCTGCCCCTGCGCGCTGCGCGACTTGACATTTGTTAATGCGTTTCCGATGCCGGATTACCACCGCACGTCTCCGCCCGATAACCCCATCCTGTTCACGCCACCCTATCGTAAGAGCGGTCGCTAATTTATGCGCATAATCGCCCGTATTGCGAGGCGAGCCTCGCTCTTCCACGCCAGCCAATAATCCACCCCGCACGCACGTCCGTGCTCTATTCTCTTTGGCGCGCGACGAAAGCCTGCGAAGCGCTTCTTATGTTTAAAATTTATCTATTTTTTTTCAGTTTCTATAATGTATGTACGGGACGTGCGTATACATTTATGTTACTACGTAGATTATAGATAATAAATGAAATATTTAAATAATAGTTATATTTGTGGAGTTTATACAAATAGATGATTCTATTTGAGTATTACTTTATTATTATAATTTATTCTGAAATTGAAGATGTTTATTTTATTCTCGATAGAAATGATAAATATCGGTTATTTCTGTGAATCACTCATTCATTGACAAGTTTTATTTAATATAAAAATATGAAAACGATAATAGTTTGTCAATTATTTTGGCATATATAATTTACTTGCTATTTTGAATAAAAATTTGTTTAGCCAATATAAATAATCAGCAATGTAGAAATTTTACTCAACTAATTGCAATCACACATAGAAACCTTTTTAGTACTTTTCATAAACGATCAGAGAAATACCGTGTTAATTTTTTCCCATATTTTAATTAAAATACCAATTATACATAACATAAAAAGTTATCAAATAAAAAATTTTAGGGAAAGTTCCTTTATTTCTAAACAGCTAATTTTCGTTTATAAAAAAACACGTTATATTCATAAAATTATTCTTGCTGATGAAACAATAAGAACATCAAAGTTTATTATTTTTTGCGAGTGTCAAGAATAGTTATCAAGCTATAAGGAAATATCTTCAAGAAAGAAAACACCTCACGCAGGAATTTACTTTGAACTTATAGGCAGAATGTTATCGGCACATGCACGAAAAGAAGAAGTTTAATGCTTCAATATATCCACTGCTCTTTTACGATCCAACATCTACTTTGCGCGGGAGCCTAACGTTTATGGAAAATAAAAGCTTACTTTTGGCGTAAACGTGTGGAAGGCGAAATTCGTCGTAAAGGAAAAAGGCTATCGTAAAATTAGAATATGATAATTCCCATAAAAAGCGCTATTTCTACCGGCACGGTCATCGGCTGAAAGACCTTTTCCCAGAGCGTTGCCGTAGGTGGCCTCGTAAATTTTCAATCGAGTACCAAATGCATCACATCGTGATAGAAATCGTTTATCGCTCGTTTCACGAGCAACGTCTGGGATTTGTTTCGGTTGCTTTTTTGCGTTCATATGCATATGTTCGAATACGATAAATATCAGAAACATGGCATATCCTACAATACAAATTGAGCAAAAATACTTTAAAAAAGAAAACGCAAGCTATAGTTAACGTTATACGTTACTTTGGAAACGTTAACGTTTACTTTGGTAACGTTATACGTTACTTTGGAATGATAATGTATAAATTTTAATATAAAACATTAAAATTTGCATAATAATTCTATGATAACATATGCATTTAAAAAAGAATCCTATAATGAATTTTTCCAAGAAATATACGATAAATATGTTATTGTATATCGTGCTTTAAATCTGTGAACATAAATAAATGAAAACTTGGATAAATTTTTAAAATATGTAATATAAAAGTAATAAAAAACTTTTTTAATTGAGCAAATATTTTAAATAATCGAATATTTTCAATATTATTCCGAATTTTATAAAGATATTCTTCCATAAATAATAATTTTTATTAGATGTATAAGTTTAGAAATTACATTCATCAAATGGTTCATTTACAATGTAGTTTTAAGCGACGAGTTTTCTTTGAGCAAATTTTAATAATACCTTATATTTAAGTTAAAAATTCTTAAGAAATGTTTTCGCTGCGTCTGCATAATAAAAAATCTACGAGAAATGTTTTGCAAATTATTTTATGATAGTGTTCAGTCTCTGTAAAATTATTATAATCAAATTTTGCATTTTCTAGATCAAAAACATTATATAAAATTAAATCATAAATTTGAATTAAATGTTAGAGATACTTTTTAATTCATTTTGCAATTAAAATTTAATTAAAAAAAATAAAGACTACGGCTCAAGTTAGGTTTTGATGCTAAATTTTAATACTAAGATTTGTACTAAATACAAATGTTTCAACTTTAATTACAGAGTCACAGTGTTTAAATTAATTAAGAAATATCGTTACTAGAAATATACTACTTATTAGTTCGCTGTTAATTACTGACGCTCGCAAAGAGAGAAATTACAAAGATTTGTTATATTATGTGTAATATTATGTGTAAAAAAGATATGCTCATAATAATACAAAATAGTAACTGAATAAGAATGTATTGTAATATCTACTGCGGAGTAAAACAATAAAAGTCATGTTAATAAAATGATATGATCACGATACAAGTGTGCATTAGAAAGTAAAGGTTCAAATAGTGTTGTCCAACTGTAAAGTGAAAAGTCGAAACTCTAAAATGCAAAGTTGCGAGACAATCAAAGGAAAGAATAAAACAAAAAAGAGAAAAACAATTTAATAGTTTTTTAATAAATGTAATTTTTTCCCTTGAGTATAAATAAACTTGTAATAAATAAATAAAATGTTATGTTTCTATTTTCATTAACAATTGATCAAACATAATTAATAATAATAAAATGTAATTTTTCATTGGAAATTCTTTTGTAAATTAAAGAAATCAAATTTTTCTTCCATTTTATCGACTAAACAGTGTTGTTATATACATGCTTAATAAGCATTGCTTGTATCATATAGGACGAAAAATATAAAAATTTATTCAGAACGGTAAACCAGCGTGTAATAACAAAAGCACATTGTACACTAACACAAGATAGTTTGATACATATTGATGTATTTATTATATATACATATATATGTGCTATTATATATCGCAAGGCAGAGCAAGAGGCTTTTGCATGGGCGAATACCGCTAAAGAGACGATTAATGGCGCAAGGGTTAAGTGTTAACATGCAGCAAAGTGTTTTATAACTTCAAAGCGGCATGCGCCTTGTCTTGTCGCAAGCGCCGCCTCATTTATTCTTCCTTCGAAGACCAATGGCGAAAAAAAGGCGAGGACACGGTATGTTGCTCTCGTGGAGAAAAGCGAGAAACGCAAATGGACACTGAGGTAGAAGCGGCGTCGCGTTTAGATTCTCCATGCCAACATCGTCGCCACTTAGGAAGTCGACGCCCCCCTCGTAAACGGGACCTGCCGGGTAATTTATCACTAATAATGGCAAACCGTGTATCGAGTTAAATTTAACGTTGCGTCGACGTTAATCAATTTTATCAGCGAAGATAAACCAAACTGACGCTTCCTTCCGTCCGCGTACTCCACACCATTGCTTTTCGTGATAAATCACGTCAAAAGTCAGCGTGGTCATTGCCAAGAATAGACGTGAATTCAATACTTATAGTGGATAGCTTAGCCTCCGGAAAAATCATAATTAGATATGGGGATCAACATGTATCCAAAATTAAATTTAAAATATTTCAAAGAGAAATGTTTTGTTGCAATAAAAAAAGAATCATTTCTAAAGTACAGACAAATCTTTTTTAAATAAGAGACGAAATCTATATTTTCGATTATTTCCTAATTCAGTATTTTTTTAAATATTGGAATATTGTATTCAAATTTATTACTAAACTCAAAAAAATACGAGAGTTACATCTTAAATAAACATTTCCTAAATACACGATTCATATTCTTTTCTCATAATAATTGAAATGATTATTCTTAAATCTAAATAAAATAAAATAAAAATATTAAGAAACGATAAACGTCTAATATATGGGACCCCATTAATTCCAGAGAACGTTATCATAAAAGTTTATATCAATTTCAATTTAAAGATTAATATCAATTAAAAAATTAAATCAATTAATATCAATTTAAATATTAGACGTATAGATAATGCTTGTAGAAAAATCTATTAAATCATAGTAAAAAATAAGTAAAAATGGATAAATATAGAAAATACAATATACGAAAACTACTTTTGGACATATCTCGATCCATACTAAAAATAACTATACATCAATTTTAAATGACTTTTTTTGTAAAATATACGGAAATTGGGAACGATGTCAAATTCGCTTCAATTTCCAATATTCTGATTTTAGGCGTGTCCATATTTTCTGTTATTTCAAGACATGATATCTGACACAATGACATTTCAGAATAATCCATTTTCTCTGTATGCTGTTCCACTTTACTAGAATTAAAGAATATATTATGGAATTTTGCATATCTGAATGCATAAAATATAATAGCTATTGATTAATAAATGTAACTTGCAATACAATTTGAGAACATTCAAATTTTTCTTGCTTGAATTTTTAAGGTTACGTGGAATAATTATATTATCACGAAATACAGTTATATTATAAAATCTGATGTTAAATCTGATAATCATCTACTTTCTGATCTGATTAAACCTGATTAAACATCATCTTTCGGTTTCAAATTCAATAATAAATTCTTATCTTCATCGTAAACAGTAAACAACGTATAATTAATAATCTCAATGTAATTGACAATTTAAATAAATAATTAATAATTAGCTTTCATATTTTGACGAATCTTCAAGATAAAGCATTAAAATACAGAATTTAAATATTTCCTAAATATTCTGAATTTCCTATATATATTCGTAGAACGTCACAGAACTACACATGATCTTTTGCGATACGTGATTCCGCAAATGCAATCAGGAATTTGCCACCTCCGTGTGTATTTCCATAAATATTTACAGAGTATGAATGCAATTTATTCATTGCGGGCAAATTTGCCGATAAATAAAATCACGCTTCAGTCGAGTGATCTCGCCGTTGACGCGGGAAATGTCTCTATACAACGTAACTTACTTTTTAACGGCCCTTGAACACGAATGATTCGACTGGCCGCGCGGACGACGATGAAAGACAACACATCCGGCGGCGAGATAAATCCCGACTAATAATTCGGCAATTAGACGTCGGTCGAGCGGACTACTTGGTCCGGTTCAGCTCATTGAGACCGGACGAATCGTGCGATCGAAGGGGTGTAACGGTGAAGTGTCCCGTAAAGCGGCGAGCGACGAAGTCGATATCCCCGATTGGAGCAAGGCGATAAAACGATCGTGATGGTCTCAGGAGTCTCCTTCATCATCTGTCCTTCTCTCTCTCTCTCTGTACTCGCCCGCTTTCATGATACGCGTTCTTGTTTGCTCTTCTCCAGTTTGTCGTTTTCTATTTCCTCCGCGCAGTTTTCCATCACGTTCACATTCCATTTAGTATCATCTCTCTCGTCATCAGGCCGTCCTTGTCGGTCCCGACGGGAGAGACTTCATCTCCTTTCATTTTATCAATCCCTTCGCCAACTCCTCACCCACGTCGTCGGGTGCTCGCAGAACGTTAGCGCAATCTTGTTTGTCTTTATTACTTAGACCGCCGATAGGCACGTCTTCTTCGACGTACTTGGCAGAGGAGCTGCACGCGGCTCGTAGCTTCGGCGATGATTGTCAAGAGGATGGATTGAGAGGAGAAAGTCAAGGGGGAAACACGCACGTGGATGCGATTCGACGCTGTGCGTCTATTACACCGTGACGTAATGTTTACTCAGCAAACACGAGTCGGGCCTCGCGAATCTGAATTCAATTCCGACCCTGTCGTAAAACGAGCACCTCCAGGTACCGTCTTGAGACGAACACGAGCGCCTGTGTGCTTTGGAGACGTCGCGCAAGTCTCAAAAAATCCTCGAGCAGTAGTACAGAGAAAACGATTCCTATAATTATCCACTGGAATTATATGAAAACAGAAATCAGCTATCACGTTAATATAAACGTACTAGTGGTGGAGGACGCGCGCTTTGCGCGCAAAATTTCACATTGTTTTATTTAAAAATTATTTTTAAAAGCAAAATAACCTTTTAAGAAGTGAAGCAAAAAAATTATTTTTAAAAGTAAAAAATAGCAAATAATTTTCAGTGTTTTATTGGTTACTCTCACAATACAAAGTGAGCCGAGCGAGAAAACCAACACAGCATCGCGGAAAAGAGGCAACAATACTTCGGGACTTTCGAGTATCGATTTAACATGCCATTTTTTAAGAGTGGTTAGGATCGACTCTCTAATCTTTTAAAAGATGCCTTCTCTAAAGACGCGAGATGTTACACTGTATGTTTTACAGATACCGCTCTTAGCAGCAAAAAAGTCGAATGTTTTCATTCCATTTCCGACCAAACAAAAGAAAAATAGAAAACAAAAAATTGTATATTTTTTTTCGACAGCGATGCACCTTTCGCCATTTTAATGTGTGAAACAGAAATAAATCGCAAGAAATTAAAATCACTGACAATTCAGATTTCAACTAGAGTGAGAGAAATTGTGCGATCTTTGTGAAAAAAAATAGTCACGCTAGATACAAATATCTCGATGGTTTCGGACATACCGTGAGGATAGAACTGGACTCGGATAAAATAAATTTATCAGCAGACAGACAACAGCGGCAACATTTTTCCGACAAAGTCTCTCGCCGAATGTCAAAAGCAATTAAATAATAACCGACCTTTCAATTCTAGCCCGATCGTAAAGAGCGCCCGGTTGAACAGAGAGACGCGCGACTAGAAGTACGTTGCAGCGAATGAATGCAGGTTGCGTCGCTCAAAGGGATCACAGTACGTGATGCCACACGTGACTTCCGCGGATTAAGCTACAACGGCTACAAGCGAAATCTGCCCGTGACGGCTGCGTCGGCGATTGCCATTTATCCACGCGAAAGGGCATATAACTGCTTTTCGCTGATCAAAACGCCCAGCCGGAGCGCGCGCACGCGTGCGCGCATATCCTCCCGAGAATATACATGCGAAATGTTACGGCACGTACGATGCACGTATCTCGGACCTCGCATGGCGCATAAAATATCAAATGCAAACGGTATCGATGGCAAAAGCAAGCGAGACGCGGAGAGCCACGGATACGGAAAGTTCAGAAGCGCGCGCAGTAATTAATACCGTTTCCGTAACGAGAGCCGAAAGGGGACGATACAATGAATTTGAGAGTGTACAAAGTCAAGCCAGTATATCAATCGTACTACAGACGAACATCGGTCACCAGTCACCGTCTCTCCCGAAAAAGTACTTTCCGCCGAAATGCACCCAATTACGTCACGCAATCTTCGAAACGACATCGAGGAAGAAATGAAACAATCGACGGCTCAACAAACGGAAACATTGGTATCGCTCCTCTTCGCCGAGATACAAATGAATTTCTGTTTTAACATATATCGCGATACGAGACACCTATTCGCAAGAATATTGAAAATAAAGTTTTATAGATATCAGAAGATTACATTTTACTGACACTGCTTTGCTTGGAAAAGATGATATCAACGGTAGAATTATTACACGTATATAATAAATTTAAATTTAATTTATATTAAGATGAATGTTGTGTCTTTTTAATATAAATATCAAAATGTATAAAAACATAATATTCGTAAAATAATCTTATAAACGTTCTATTTGAAAAAGAAAATAAAAAATATATATGTAATATATAATATGTATGTATAAAAGAGAATATAATTATGATTTCCAGAAAGTGATTGTCATATCGATTCAAGTGTTAGAAGATTCACTCAAATAGATTCCGTAACATAGGATATTGATAAAATCTAAAATCACGGATCATCGCATATTCGATGAACTCTCCTTTTAAAGATTGAATTTGAACTGAAAGAGAAATGTCTAAATGGAATAGTTGAAAGAGAGCGTAAAATTTTAAAAGCGTTAGCAATAATCGTACGGTCAACGACATCCTCTCTCTCTTGCATTATCAAAACTATTTAAGCTGAATTACATTTCCCACTTTCTCTTATTATAACTCATTTACTTTCAAGATTTCCAAATTTTATTGCGCCCGACTGCTAAAATGTAATATATAATAAAACTCGTTATGTGCTATCGATAAAAAAGATGCGACGCGTGATTCGACCGTAGATGTGTATCTCAAATTTTGCGAATCTACTGTTTTAATTAGAGAAGAAGAGAAACGCCAAGTCGCGTTGGAGCTTCGTGTTACAAAGCGAAAAACCAGTTGTTCCGGTGAACGATGTAATTGCATTGTCGAACCGAATCGAGAAAAAGAGAGGGAGAGAGGGAGAGAGCTGTATAGATAACGACAAGTAGAGCACAGTCGTGTGTGTCACAGAATAGAATTAAAGAGACGGAGCGACAGTGAAATGAGATAAAGCAAGAGAGATGCGGACCGGACGGCAATGGGGTTGGCGAGCCGGAAAAGACAGAGACAGGAAGAGAGTGTACGGGAGTGCCGTTTTTATTAAGGACCCGCCGAGGAAGACTGACGACGCGTAACCTGTTGATAGCGAGAGCGACGGTCCCGTTCAGCCATTGCTAATTGCGAAAGTGGGACAATAAGGCTGAAATTACGAGAGCGGCTCCGGGACGGGTATCACCTGGATCGCCGGATGCAGGCTGCAGTTGCAGCTGCGAGAGGTTGAAGCGCGCGCGTTACAGCTGCGAAACGGCAATCTCGGAATGGCGTTTACGATTATTACGACGCTCCTCGGAGCGCCGGCGAACGACATCCCCGTAGAATTCTCCGCGGCATAAAAAGCGTCCTTATCCCTCCCTACCCTCTCACGGTCGATCCGTTTCTCTACGAAGACCCCCTCCGATTCTGTGTCAATCCACCGCGTTCCCCCGCCGCTCGGCAAAAGCGTCGGTATTCCCCTCCCGCCCTTTATCGGTCCTTTCGTAAGTTCGAATCTCGAGGGGTTCCTAGGAGGAACTCGATGATGTTCGGCGGGAGGTTCACGTTCGATGGAATTCGCACAATTGCGTGATAATGTCGGGGCGCTATCCCTTTCGATCGAGTAATTTCTCTACGAACGCGCCAAACGAAGAAACACCCTCCACCCTTCGTTTCCTTTTATGTAATATACAGTATATATAATATTACTGTGCAGTATATATAATATTACTTGCATATATCGATGTGTATATATACATATGTAAAACAATAAAACTGTTTATCAGCGCATTTCTTAAGTTTGCATTTTTATAACGTTACATATATTTTTATATTGTTTCTCTATGTTCTTTACATGTATTGTCTTTAAAAAAAAAATTTCTTCAAAATTATGATATGCATACAATAGATAAATTGCTATAACATCAAAACATAATAATTTTGTAATTATAAGTCAAATTTGTAATGACAATAAGTTGCTAAAAAACTGATTAATTTTAAAAATTTGTTCTTCATTGAATATCAAGAAAACTCTTATTTACAAAGTTTTAATTTAAGTTTTAAATACATTAAAAGTACAAGATATACTAATATTGGTTAATAAGTTGGAAAAGAAGTTGTATCTTAAAAAAAAATTGGCTTTTCCTATAAAATATTTGCTTTGGAAAAATTAACTTCACAGATTGTTCAAAGAATTCTTATATGAATGAAAATGGAATGCTGCGGCAAACCCGCTCCATTATGTATATTCGTGTCGAATGTAATGAGTTCCTTTTATGAGCGCCATCATACAGACTCATTTATTTTCTGTTCTCGTTGAAACACGTAAGTACATATGTCACTATAAAAAGTTTGAAATTAGCACCTTGAAATGCGAGTTTTTATAAAATTGGTATTTAATTATCCATAATTTATCCATATTTGTCCGTAAATAATCATTTTTTCTTCTTATCGCATTTTGGGATGCCAACTTCACAGACCTTACTATATCAAATCTATATTATTTCAATATTCCTTGATGTTTAAAAGACTTAGTACGTAGACTAAATAGTATTATCTCCCTATCCTCCTTCGCCCCCTTTCTCACACGATTTTCATTCCTGCCTCTCATTTTCGATTTTCGAGTGTCAAACGCGACACCGCCGCGCCGGTCGATTGTCACCGGAGCTAGTGTTTCGTGAAATCGAAGGTATATTAAACTCCATTCCGTGCGGATTGTAAAGCATCGGGAAGTTCGTCGCAATGGAGAAAGCGAGCGAATGGAAGTGGCAAGACGGGGAAATGAGAGGCGGAAGATCCTTTGATAATTTAGGCCACGCTGCGAGTAGGAGCGGGACCGACGGTATTATTACGGTAATGTTATTAAAACTTCGCTTCTTCGACCCGGGCGCCCGCGCCACGCCGCCGCGCCGCCCCGCCGCCGTCACGCTTTCGTCCTTAATTAACGAGTTAAGGACGAAAAGTTAGGGCCTGTAAACCTTGAGGAACAACGACGGGGAGCCCGCGGGACGCAACGAATGACGAAATTAACGACTCGTCCTTCCCACTCTAGAGAGTCCCGTTCCACGCGAGGCGAGAACTTTCGGTTAACTTTCCGGCTGATGCTACCCACTCGATCGATGCCTAAAAAAGGCGAGCTCGCCCTTTTTGCCTTTTCAGCCTTTCATATTCTTCTTTTCACACGGGCGTTTAACATAGGGAATCCATGGGTCATTCCGAAACTGAATCATCGGGTGCTCGCGAAGTGCCTCCGACGTTTCAAACCTGTTCTCGCTCGCGCAACGGTTCTGATTAAGATGGAACAAGTTTCGTTCAAAGCAACGCGGAAAACACGTCACACCTGTACGCACGGGATTTCCGATTTACTTTCAATCTGTTACCATTTTACTAGCGGGAACTCGCAGGAAAATGAAAAAGCTATTCGCCCTGCCACTTTCTTTCTCGTCTTCTTCGCGGTGCTCCGCGGTACTCCGGACTCGTAGAGCGCCACAGTTTATTAAGTAATTAAATCATTCGTGCCACTGGCGTAGTGCAAATTAACTTTCTTACGGGTAAATGAAACTTGTTTAAAAACTTTCGAGAGAATAATGAAGATTCTTGTTTGGCCGAACGTATCTATCCGGGGAGCGCTCTTGCGAGACAAGAACAAATAACCAGCCGTGGAGGAAAGGTCGTATTACAGTTGGGGGGTGAAGTATCTCTTTTATAACGCGGCTCCCTTGATTAATTTCAAGGATCGTAATTAACTCGCAGGAGCGCGTCGAGTGAGAGGGAGACAGGGACTATCGAGCTCGTACAGGGCCTCCTCAAATCTGAATGTACAATTTGTCGAATTAAATCTAAATATATAATACGTGTCGGAACACCTGTTACACACACACACACACACACACACGCGTACACATCGCGAACGAGCGCTCGCAGATTTTCACGCAACAGTCGACGGTTCCCAACCGTAATGAAAATCGGCGCGGCGAGAGTCGCAGAAGCCTTATGGAAATGCGATAACAGTAATTGCTAATTTCCAAACGAAACTTTGGAACCGTTCCTAACCAGCCAAAGAACGCGTCGATAATAATTTTAAAAGTTCTTTAAACGTCCAATTAAACTTTTAATTACTTCATGATAATTAATAGGAATTTACTTTCGAAGTGACTAGTAAGATTATTAGAGGCCGCGCGCCGTTAATTGTTAATTAACGATGAACTTCAATCGTCCTGTTTCGTCGCCTAATTTTCATCATGGTGCAATTTTGGAAAGGCTGTAATTTCGCCGGTTATCCATTTAATGTGGGGAATACAATTTTCGCGTTATTTATTTACGATTGCAGAAATACCGCGTGTGTACCTTGCTAAATACCGCGATTAATTCGCGCATATATTAATTGCCGCCTCGTATGATCATCGTTTCGGATAATCGGTGTTCAAATGAACGAGAATTTAGTTCGCTTGCAAATGCGTTTCTCGCGCAGAATTTTTATTTATTACGTAAATAGCGCGATACGCGCTGCAAACGGCGATCGTGGTCAAAACAATTATCAACGAAAATCGTTGCGGAAAATTTCAATTCTCTTTACAAAAGTTTAACCGTGCAATATCAGTAACTGATATTAATCACTGTATTTATAGAGTGTATTTGAAACTGCAAAATAAAATAGTCGTGCATTATAAATGTACTGTAAAGTTTGGGAAAGTTCACAATTTTGAGATCACTGAGTGAATTTACTTTCGCGCATAACAATATCAGCGATCGATGTACATGGGTGAATGGAAGGAAAAGTAAAAGGATGAGATCCGCTGGCGAAGAGTAACGGCATACCTCTAATTAGCACGCGCTTGCGATAGCTGGTGATTTAAATCGGCAAAGAGGAACCGCTCCTTGGGCGATCCTTCCAAGAGGTGCTCGCTCGTTACGAACTAATGTTGATACATCGACACCAGCGAAAGGGGAGAGAAGAGGATCATTTCGTGGCTCGGTCGATCAGTCACGAGGAGCTACACCGTCTAATTAAGCTCGCGTTAAAATCCCAACAGTAATCAAGCCGAGGAGTCATTTGTCAGCGCTGCGCCGGATGGGAATCGGCCAACGAGATTATATTCCCGTGCTCGACTCTTATTCCGCTGCGCCGAAAACACGGTTTGATATTGACTTTATACGAGCGAGCGTGGAACTACCGAGCCCGTCGAGATTAATGCGAGCCGGTATTTACACGCAAATACGGTGGATAAAGTGCTTCAAAACTCGGACACACTACATTTATTTCAATTAGGCTATTTTTATCCTCCGTCTGCGATGCGATTAACTTGGACATATTGATATAAAATATATATACAATATATATATAATTACCGTAACCATATTGTTTTTTTAATTAAAAAGTCTTTTAACATATTATCTTCATGCGCATGATTTGTAAATAATTCATTACATCTTATGTATTTAACAATATTAAACAGTAATAGTAATTATTATTGTAATTTAATATTTTTATCAAAAATGCGAATTTTAGGTTATAAAAAAATATTTTATTTCTATTCTTGCTGCTTTGTTATTTATCACACATTAATACTTCGTTAAGCGCATAGTCAATATTATTTTACTTTGCATCTTAAAATATACGGCTGTACAGCTATAAAGTACTAAAAGGCTTGTGGTTACAACATCGATAAAGAGGAAAATAATTTAGTCAGATTATCAATTAAAAGACAAAATATAAATGAGAACTTTAGAAAATAAATTATTGTCATCGATAAAAACTTTAAAATTTAATTGTACAGATATCGCTAAAGAATTAAAACTATGCTAAAACTGTCACTGCTCTTCATGTATCTTGCAATAAATTTTTAAATGGTTCCGTTTATTTTCACTATCACATTTAAATGCCAATTTTTGTGTCAATTTTAGTCATGCTTTAATTATTTGAGTGTGAAATAACGTTTAATCTACACGAAATGTTTATATACAATTCCTATACAAATTTTCTTGATTATTATATCTCAATAATAGTAATAATTGCCATTTGTTAAAAAAGATTTACATACATATATACATACACTATATATACATATGTATTAATTGTATATATCAATGAGATACA
>VBVQ01002433.1:1211-19057 GCA_011636635.1 Tetramorium simillimum | reverse complement strand
GGTTCGCGCGTGGAAGGAGCGCCGGCGACGCGAGGTCGCCGAACGCGCGTATTTACACGCCTCGGCAGATGTTTCGGGCCCTCCACCCCCGTGGGGGTCCCCGCGAAGGGAAAACCGCGTACCCCCGTGACAAGTGCAGCGGCGGTTGCGGCTGCCGTGTACCGCGAAGACGCGCAGCGGCAGGATTGTGAGCGACGCAGCCACGCGAGTGGGCGGCGCGACGCGACGTTCCCTTCTCGCGCCCTTCCGCGCGCTCTCCGCTTTCCAAGAAGAGGAGCACGGTCCCGAAGGGTCACGCTCTTCATTAGAGGAGGAGGAGGAGGAGGAGGAGGTGGGAGATCCCTTGATCCTCTCTCGGCCCTCCGAGACGCGTCTCTCGCAGCTGATAGTCTTGGACGGGACGCGTTAACGGGTGGTGAGAAGGAAGGCGCCGCGCCGGGGCCCCCTCGATCTCCCGCTTTCGCGGTTTCTCGCCGGTGAGAAGAAGCCGGTGCTGCGTCCTCGTCCGTTCGCCGCGCGATCCTTGTTTCTCGCGCGATCCTTATCGCGCGCGTGCCACGCGAGGAAAATAGATAGACAGATAGAGTGGGAGGAAGAGCGGGAGGCTCTCGAACGGAAAAGACCGGCGCGATAAGCGGCCCGCCGATCATCGTGTACATGTTGATACGTTGATATCGAAGTAAGCCGCTTTCTGACGTTATTCTCCTTAATTTTGCGCCGTCTCCGTCTCCGTCTCCGTCTCCGACTCCCGGAGGAAAGTGAGGCACACGCGGACGCCTCCCTGGTCTCGCGGCGACGATGGTTTGAGGGAACGCGCGGGATCCGTGAAAAATCCTCCGAGAGCGGTTTCTCACCACGAGACAAGTCGGAGATTCCGTTACTGTGCTCTTACACAATCGCGCCTCATTTTTCTCTGGTTTTTATGTGGTGATTAGACTGAACTGAAGGGTGGTCTCCGTTTCAAGAGAGAGAGAGAGAGAGAGAGAGTTAATTTTCTAGAGATCGCGATCGAAACAGGCAGGTGAGATATTACTTGGACTTGTGCGGCTGTCTGAAACAATTGAGTAAGTCACTTCTGTCGATCGTGATCGCGAGAGGTGCTTCTCACATGGATAGAGTCGTTAGATAATCGCAATCGCGTGACTTAAAAACTGCGATATAACGTACAAGAGCTGTACTCAAAGTAAGTACTCAAAGTTCCATGTGGATTTAGCCGAAGCGGATTCCATTCGGAGGATTTGTTCCGATCTCGTTCTGCATCTTTTTTATTTCTCGGTATCCCATATGTACAAGCGCGCGATAGTTATTATCTGACGCTCTGATAAGTCACAATAGAATGTACGCTTCTCTCTTCAATCTATTTCTCACTATTGAATCACGCGAGTCTATCGAGAATTATATAAATGGGCGCCTGATTGATTATCATGTTAGATCGTGACGCGCGGAAAGAGCCGCGTGACTGTTTGCTTCACAGAAGCCAGTAGGCGGAATCTTCGAGGTCCGCGAAAGGACTTTTCAGAGCGATCGAATAATGGAGAACTGCACACTCGGCGCGGAGCGATAGCGATGTCGGTGTCGATCGTCGATCGTCGCGACGTCGTTCCATTATCATCGCTATCCACCGATGTTCCCAGAAGCTCCGCCGCGTTATCTCGCGCCTTACGTGGTGACGAGAGCGTCCCGCGATAATATGTAGTCCGGCCGGGCGCAAAGTGCACGGTGTCGGATAAGGCGCTGAAAAGCGCGGACCGCCGCGCCGCTCGCTTTCTCAATCCACGCGCGCGTCGCGCGGCGTTACAAAATCCGCGGTTTCGCAATTCGATCGGCGTGCCTGCAACTAACGCACATATCGCTATGATTGACGGCAGGCTGCCGGCGGCGACGAGCTCGGATCGACGAGGACGAGGACGACGGAAGAAGCAGAGGAGGAGGAGGAGGAGGAGGAGGAGATGCATCTCGAGAATTACCACGGCGAGAGAAGCGAGGAGGACGTGAGGCGGCCCGTGTCCGTTCTCGAGCAGGACGACTTCATCGACGACGGTTCCTTGCCCGATCTGATAACGATGGCCGGCATGGACGTCGACGTCGCCGTCGCCCAGCCGCATTGCTGGACGACCTCGCAGCCGGATAGCGGCCTTCTTTTCTCCCCGCTGGAAACCGACGCGGACCCGCGAGACTACCTCGATTGGGACCAGGTGCCCGTTGTCTTTCAGTATCCCTCCAACGGCGGCGGATCGCCGAACGGTAGCACCTGCAGCGAAGCAACAACGCCAATCTGGAGCATCACGGGGAGCATCACAGCGACAACGACGACAACGACAACGGCAACAACAACGACGAATCATGACGAGGACAAATCAGACCGGAAGTTACCCTCGATGGGCTCAGCCTTCTCCTTCTCGCGTACATTCTGCAACACGATCTATCCGTTTCCGGCATACGGAGCGGAGCCGCCGGGAGATTATCAGGATTATTCGGAGGATGTAGTGTCGTTGCTGATGAGCATCCAGAATGACATTCAGAACGAGGTTCAGAACTATAACCCTCCGGTCGCCGACGAATTTGACCTCAGTCTGATTAGGGGCGACCCGACGTCGTTGCTAAGCACGATGGATTCGTCATCGTCGACCTGTTTCGCGGGCGACAATCGGCAGGAACCGTCCCAGAGCTTCAATCCGCCGTATTACGCGGTCGGGCATCTCGTCTCCTCCCAGCAGCAGCCATCGATCATCAATCTCAGTGGTGAGCTTGTCGGCGCGATGGACAGTTTCGGCAATCAAGTGATTTTGCCGCGGAACGAGGGTCTGCTGCTCGGAAATAATCCATGTGTTGCTGGGTCAAAGGTCGCTGAAACCGAGAAGAACGACAAGTCTTACGGTAAGCACTCAGCGCGCGCGCGCACTATCCTCATTTATCTTACAATTAAAGAAATTGAGTCTTTCACGCTCTCATTTCGTCAGAATTTATTTGTGAGTTCTATGAGATTGATAAAAAAGAGCCGCGGTTAAATTAAAATCCGGTATGTTCCCCAGTAGTTTCCGGTATTTTGAATTATTGGACCGAAAGCCCTGGGTGCTCCGCGAGTCCATTTCCAGCATCCGGAACAAAAGTATAACGAGTTTTCGACATTTTTCGCTGCGCGCGATCCCGATATACGTGTGGCAATCCCCGCGTACACGCAATTTCTGCTCCAGTTGCGTGTGTTTACGTTTCGCGTGTGTACGTCACGTTGCAGATTGCACGAAATCGGTGGACGATAGCCTCGCGTCGGCTTATCAGTGCCGCTGGATCGATTGCGGATGCGCGTTTACGGAGCAGGAGGGCCTGGTGCGACACATCGAGAGGCGGCACGTGGAATCGTCCTCGGCGGGCGCGCATGGCCACGGCAGGCGGATTCACCGGGACCGGGACAAGGAGCGGGATGGCAAGGAGACGGGAGAAAGCTACCCTGTCGCGGCGACGACGACGACGACGGCGACGGCGACGGCGACGGCGACGGTGACGAGCCGCGAGGACGAGTTCGCCTGTCTCTGGCAAGGATGTCCGCGCGCGCGACCGTTCAACGCGAGGTACAAGCTGCTGATCCACATGCGGGTGCACACGCAAGAAAAGCCAAACAAATGTCCGGTTAGTGACCTCGTCTTGTTTGCCCCCTTTGATCCCCTCTCGCGCGGCGATCTCAAACTTTAACGTGATTCTTTATGGTACTAATAGCGCGCCTTGTAATCTCTCTCGCGGTATCCCTTTTCATCATCTCATCGATCGCTTTATCGAATCATATGTCAAGATATTAAAAAAGATTTTCTTTCTCCTTAAAGATTAAAAATAGATTCTTTTTAGCTATCAATCTGTTTTCTGAAATTAAACGGTTTTGCCATTTCCATTATAATTTTCTTGTCGATCTCAGATGACACGTCGATTTTATCGAGTATAGATATAGATACTTATCAATAGGAAGCAATAATTGAAAATTTTACTAACTGATAATTCATTTGTTCCAATTGCTCAAGTCGTATCGATATCGTTTTCTATATGTATATATACCTATTTCTCAAGTTTCATTTTCTACAAGTTGTCTGGTAGCGAAACTTAATTTGTGTATTAATTTTTGTTTCAGTTTGCCGGCTGTAAGAAAGCTTTCAGTCGTTTAGAAAACTTGAAGATACATCAGAGATCGCACACCGGCGAAAGGCCTTATGCATGTCAACACAATGGATGCTCAAAGGCGTTTAGTAACAGCAGCGATCGAGCTAAGCATCAGCGAACACATTATGATAGAGTATGATGTCTTTTTCTCACGCATGACAGTACAAGACAGTACAAACATTTTTTTCCCTAATATTTGCAATTAACAGTTAATTTTGTTAGTTTAATATAATCTTGTTATGGAATGTATTATTAATATTTTCAAAAAATTAATACAAGCTTTATAATATTATCGTTTATAGCATAAAGCTTTATGGTTATTATGGTTATTATGGTTATTATGGTATAAATTTTAATTCATAATCTTCGTCGCAATAATCTTCTTCGGTGCAAGAAAATAATCTCAATGATAATTTTGTCTTTTTCCAGAAACCGTATGCTTGCCAAGTAAGCGGTTGTGGCAAACGTTACACCGATCCGTCGAGTCTTAGGAAACACCTGAAGAATCATACGGAGAATTCGAGTACGTTGTCCAGTCTGTTATCGTCGGATAAGGTATCAACGAGTAATATGACAGCCAGTACAATAGGACACAAGTTAAACTCGACGATTTCTCATCACGGAAGTCAAGACGCGTGCATTTTCGACGTGGAAACGAATCATACGTCGTACAAGTTGTCTAATAAAACTTATGTCAAAGAGGAAAATACATCGCCGAACAATGTGTCAGCGTGTCAGCTGAATAGAATCTCCCTGAATTTTGACGGCAATCAGCAAGAATACGTGCCGATCGAATCGGTTCGTCATCTTCTGATCAACGGTGTCGCCAACGCGCAGAACGAGAACACAGGTAATAGATATATTCAATCGATTCAACTTTTAGTATTGTAAATTTCAAATTTTTGGTACCATGAACTCTTACGAAGTTTCACGAAGCTTAAAATTTAAAAGGGCGAATGATTTTAGTAAGATTTTAGTAAATATTTAATTTATTGGAATCATTTTAATTATTTTATTTTTTATATATAATATACGATATACGATATTCCATTTTATATCCCCGTTAATATCCCCTCTTAATATCCCCGTTGCAGAATATTTGAAAAAGATCTCATGATACCTACGAATTAATAATTACATTTCGAGCATCGGTTGAAGATATCGCCTTATAACATATGGCTTTCATTCCTAGCGTGACTTCTATTTCTTACATTTCTTTAGTCAGCATTTTCGATATAGGAAAATCTGGCCGAAATGCGATAAGAAACAGTTGAACTTGCTACTTATTTCGACTGCTTACATTATTGTTTTTTTACGTATGCGCGCAAGAATACCGAAGATAAGTGACCTTTAACTTTTACTGGCAATCGCGTGAGACCTTGTTTTTCAGTTTACAAGATTCAGTTTCTCTCGGCGAAAATAGCATTTGCGAAATAGATCAGTGTCATGGAATTATTTAAATCAATCTTCATTTATATCAAATCTTGGTAAATGAAAAAACAATGTAGTTGTATTTTCTGATAAGAAGAGAGATACACATGTTATTTCTCGAAGAAATACACGCGATATATTTCGCAAATATATTTGACGTGATGCGAAATGCTATTGTCTTGTTGATTCTCTCTCTTGAATTCTTATATGCATATAAGAATTATAAGGATAGGAAGCGATTACGCAAAGAACATAAGCCGTCGGATTGTGCATGCGTGCGTACTGCGTACGTGCGTACATCTCGCGGGCGGCGGGCGCGTGCTAGCTTTTTCTGTCGCGGCTCGCGCATCGCGCATGGCGCATCGCGCTTGGTCCTCTATAGCTCTATAGCTGATCTCAGAGGAGGTTCGCCGTCCGTTCCTTTATGCCTTTACCCCATACCGAGTCTTAAAATAATATTCTTACTTTTTTGGGAGGTAAAGGGCCCTCCCCTTTGTGGGGAGGCCGCGCGGCGTACGCCACGTACGGGCGAGAACGCGCGAACGGGCAGGCGCGTACGCGTGACAAAACAGATGACAAAACAGCGTGCCACGTGCCACGCACCCGTGCTATTTCCAAAGGAGCCCTCGCGTAATTTCGTGAAAGTGTATAAAAACGTGCGCGATGATGCGAGATGAGATGCATGAGAGAGAGAGAGAGAGAGGGAGAGAAAGCGGCAACGAGAGCGAAGCACACCGTCATCGTGTTGCTCGTTACAGGATACTTGCCCGCGGAGGACGACGTGCCGGATTTCCACGAGCTCGGCGGCGACATTGAGCGACATTTCCACGAGCTGAACGCCCTGAACGACGCTATCTTCATTGACGGATGAGCCTGCTCGGCGGAGAAGTCCCTTCTCTGTCAAGGGCGAGCCGCGAGAAACAGGATGCGACGCTGCGGTGAATGAACGAGAGAATAAACGTCCAATTTAACGCTTCTCGATTTGATTAAGATGCACGTTTTCGACTCCAATGCTTTAATTCACAGCTGTGTAATTAATTGCTAATCACGGCATGTTTAATTTCATTTGAGAAGAATTAATTACGTTGCTCTTTATATAATGAATTTTTTCTTCTTGGAGGAAGAAGAAGCGTGAGTGATTCACTGATCATTCACTGATCATTCACCGATCATTCACCGGCGCGCGCGCGCGCGCGCTCGTCCTGCCATCGTGATCTCACTGTTTCGTTTCTCTCTTTTTACGACCTCTTTTATACGCATTAGTTTGTTATACTTGATAAATCGTATATATTTTTGTACATAGGTACTTATGTATATTATAGGCGAAGAAAAAATACATCATTTATTTCAACCGAGCGTTTATCCGTCCCCGCACCTTCAACGCGCGACTCGGTCCCTCGTTCCTTCGCGTCGTCTTTAACTCTGACTGCTGCAGATGCTCGGCTTCTCCTGTGCTGTTAAATGCCGGCAGATCAGTCCGGGGAAGTTTCTCAGCGCCTCGTCCTGATTTTCCTTGGAGAATACCTGCACACGCGACAATCGCAATGACATTGGATAAACGACTGACTTATTGTTAGACATGTCGTTGCGCACGAATTAACGAAAATTTGCAGGCTTACCCCGTTGATCACTATCGTCGGTACGAATCTCAAGGGCGGCTGCAGGGCCTCCGTTTTGTCACCGTTCGCCGCGAGCAGTTCATCCGACATCGGACTCGCGATGCAGTCGCTGATCAACTTTCGCGTGTCTTCGCTCAGACCGATATCTTGAGCGCACTAAAATTCAGTCGTTGCGTTATTGTAATTCATGTTAAAGTATTTTATATCATCTTAACTGACAGATGATCGTACTTATCAGCGAGAAATTCTTGCCCGTATATTTTTGCGATTTACGTGACATGATGTGAAAACGTAACGAAACGAGTCAGCGCTTATTATTTTACGCGCCGACAAACATTAAATGCCGCATTACGTGCGTTATCGCGAGAATTAGCCATCATATATATGTCGTTATCGTTACGTTTAGTTGCGTAGCTAAAACGTAAGGAAAATAGCTGCGCAACGATAATGACTTTTTTTTTTAAGTTACAGAACAGGATGTATACTTATACATCCTGTTGTAGGAATCCTTACATCATTCGCGTTATTTTGTCGCGAGGTAACAAGGTATCATTTACTGTTAGATAATTAATTCTAATTTCTCTAAATTACATCTCAACGGTAAAATCTCTTATCTCAATTTTCATAAGTACAGACTTTGTTTTTTTTTTTAAATTGAACAAATCGCAGCCTCGAGTGTCGTTTCGTCAAAAGGCATCGCACTCTGCGTGTCGCGAATTGAATGGGAAAGTATGTCAAAAGGTCGACGTTACGAGTTAAATGTCGACTCTTACTCATCGGTGCAAGTCCTACGGAGATTAATTGCACGTTACTTGGGCAAAAGCACGCTCGCCGCGTCGTGATTGCGGCCGCTTCGGCTAATCGCGTCTGGAAAATTACGGAAAATACGGAGGCGAAGCTATACCTGCGGGACAGCGGTCGGCGGGTTTCCAGCGGACATTGCACAACCGACCAGATTGACCATCAGTGACTGCTGACTCTCGACCGCCTCGGAGGACCGTATGGAGTGAATCGCGCACGCCTGAGCCTTATTCCCACGGCACTCGGCGGGCCCGTGTTGACACGAGAACTGCCACGGACCGGTTTCGCTTTCGCGCGTGTGCTACAGACATATACGCTATTAATTTGCATTTAAATCGTAAAAATGGCAATCCTTCTCCTCGTGGTCTCCTCGTCGCGACGCGGACGAGACCGGAGACCACAGTGAGGGCAGTCATTTTGTGTTTTTCAAGGTCGTGTTTTTCAAGGATCGAAAACGGATCCTTTGCGCGTCGATTTAATACTTAGTGTCTATTATCTCGACATGCAAGAAATGAGACATGAGAGTTATATTGTTCATTAACAAATTAATAGATTTAATTAATAGATTATCACGATATCGAATCGCATAAATTAATAGATGGATGTTGAGACAAAGTATTTCCACATGTTTTTCCGATTGCCCATGTCGAGAGAGATTGCCATCGTCTCTCATTATCGTCGCCTCGCCAACTTTATGATAAAATCAAAAAGAGAAGCAATTATGGCCATTACTTACCGAGGCCTTACCGTAAGGAACCAACGTGACGTGGATATGATTTTTCAATTCCGAATACGATGGCACAAGTTGATTTACAATCCATCGCATGCTATCACTGCATAACGATTCATAGTAAACATCCACGGTGGTCAAGTTTTTGTTTGATTCATCTTCGGCCGACTGCGCATTGGACTTGAACAAATTTATAAAATTATTATGCGTCTTTTCATTATAAATATCGAAATTCTTTCAATTCTCCTCGTCTCTTGTAAAAAATCCGGATTACGAAAAATTGATAGAGATTTCTCTTCCACATCTTCGAAAGTGGAGTGAACGGTTTAAACATTTTTTTATTTCCAGTTTTAACTCTTTTTTTATTCAATATATTAAGTCTCCTAACAAAGTTAAACTATTTGTTTAATTAATTAAAATTAAAATGACTTTTTATATTTCTATATTAGAGTGAACATTAAAAATCACACCATTTGATTAAATTCTTTAGAATGTTAAGTAAAAATTATGGAGATAGATTAAGTTAGTGCAACGTCATATGTTAAAGCAAACAACTGTAAAAGATAAGGAAAATATTATTACGACTCACGAAATAAAAATAAAAAAAAATAAATGTTTTCTTTGAAAGTTGATACGAAACAGAAACTGAACTCTCTCAAAATCCCGAGAGAAAGAGTTTTGATAACGTTTATCGCTATCAATTTGAATTGAACATCAGAAATATTATAATTTAATGAGAACAATATATTAATTCATTTAAAAAATGTAGAGTTTTTAAATTCACTCTTACCAGAAGGCCGTGAGAGATGAGCGCGATGAAGACAGCCGCTGCCAACCGAGCGCGAGAAACCAACAAGTAGTATCGCATGGTCGTGCCGTTGATTCCACGATGAGTGAGCCACAAAGAAGGCGTTTTAAAACTTGCTATGGACAATAGTCGACAGGCGAACGCAGCAGATACAAGAGAGGGAGATACGAAAAGCGCGAGCGGTGGGGAATTGAAAGAGAGAGAGTGAATCGGGACAATCGATAACGGAGGAAGGGAGAATTGCAGCCTCATCCTTTCGTTATTAGTCGAGGACATCTAGCTATGTTTATCTGAATGATTCAATCATAGAATAATATAAGCTCGCTTCTAAACATGAGCGTAGAGCCTGAAAACTTTCTATAGCTCTATAATCTTCACTTTCTATTGGAATACAGACTTAAAACAGCAAACTTGGTCATGTTGAAGAATGTTTTATAGTTAAATTTAAGACAGAGATATCCACAGCGTTTCATTCTAAATGACTCACTTTGTCTAAAACTCTTATTTTTATCTTTCATAAAATATAATCTGCGCCCATGCATGCATGTCGAATCCTGTTCGCAGCTCTTTAAGTACTATGTACTCAAATTTCACACATTCAATTCACAGAACATATACAGTCAGGAATAAACAGTCAGTGACTAAATCAGAGACAATCGTAAACAACTGTATAATATATTTGTAATACAGAATAAGTTAACAATTCGATAGAGTTTGAGGTATTTAAGATAACTTTGGCGAGAATAATGATAATAACAAATTACAATATAATTATTCATCTTCGAATTATTTAATCATTTTACCAAATAATTTGTAATGATTCATATAATGCAACGTGATCAATTAAACACTCAATTATGTAAAAGTCAAGTATGTTCTTTTAACAAAACTGTATAAAGAAAAAAATGAATGAATACCTTGATCGATTCAACACACATTATGTAACTAAATTTAAACGTTATGGATTTATGCCCTGATGAAACTTTAATTCCGGCTTGACTTGTTTTATTTCGTTGGACAAATCAATGGCACGTTTTTTGAAGGTTGCGGCGAGCTCGGGATTCTTCTGCGCGCCTTCTCCGCGCGCGTGCATCTGCGACAGGTTTGCGCAGGCATACGGATTACCGTGCTCGCAACTCTTCAACGACAGCTTGTATGCCTCTTTGTAATTCTTCTCGATGATACCGTCCAGGCCGCCCAGGTAGATACCCGCTAGATAGAAGCAGGCCTTGTCCGAGTTGTACATGTCGCAAGCCTTCTTCAGGTACTTGGCACCCGTCTTGACCTGAGTGGCCCTATCCTTTTCTCCAACATCAGCCTTGGATGTTGCTAGAACACCTGCATGCAGACATCCGTATTCGTCATTCAGCTCGCAGCTCTTCGACATGTACTTGTATGCTGTTGGCATATCCTTTTTGCAACCTTTACCTGTGGAAATAAGAAAAACGTTAGATGAAGAATATAGAATAATTAGACTCAATCATAATCCGACTTTGTATTTACGATCTTTAATACAATTTCAAGAAGCAATCATTTCATTTGCTAAATGGAATTTTAATATTACTTGAGATCAAACAAAAAAACTGTATAGTCATTTTACTAGCTGAATGGAATTTAATATAATATGTATTTCAGAAAGATGATCTTAAATATAAAATGTTAAATATGATTTCAAAAAGTGATCACTTTACTGGCTCAATGGAATTTTAATATTACTTGAGATCAAACAATTTCAAAAAACTGTACAGTCATTTTATTAGCTGGGTGAAATTTTAATATGATATTTAAGAAATTTAAGACAATCTTAAATATAAAATCTCAAGTATGATTTCAAGAAGTGACCTGCACTTCACTGGGTGAATGGAATTTTAATATTACTTGAGATTAAATTTAAAATAATTTCAAAAAGCTATACAGTCATTTCTCATATTAGCTGGGTAAGATTTTAATATAAGATTTCGAAATTAAATTTCAGGCGATCTTAAATATAAGAATTCTATTCTTTGAACAATTCATGTTTCGAAGTCTGCGCGATGATTGCGCGATGGTGGACATGGAGTCGACATCTACCACCATTATCACAACTAATGTTACGAGCGTCTGCTAGAATTGGCTGGAATGCCATGTGGCCTTTTTCGACAAACTCACCGATCGCTTTGAAATCGCCGAATTTCGCACAGCTTCTGCCGTAATTGTACTGATCGCAGGTCGTCTTGTATAACGACGCGGCTTTCTCCAGGTCCGTGTTTATCGCTTCGTAATAGTCGCCCAGCAAGTGGCATACTGTTTCCGGAGCAAAACGTTATCTTTTCGCACCTTCCGCACGTGAGGTTAGATCTTGAATTTCACTCACCCTCCGGCTTTTTTTCACTGTAGCAACCAAACTGATATTCTATGTGAAGGTTCTTCAGGTACTCCTTCACGTCCTCTTCTTTCTTCAAGTCGTACGCCATCGTCTCGGCTCCTTTCGCTCCTTTATCTCATTCTCGCGTGGTATCTGCAATCGCATAACAAGCAAGAATCCACCATATCAGCTGGATGTATATAGCTCAGTAGTGCTCAGTAGCTGCCAGTAGCTGCCCTCTTAAACAAAGAAGCACGGATACTCAGCGCCGCCTGGAACGGGTCTCGCGACTCTCGCGAGTGGGGTATCTGCGTCGATGTTTTGCCGCCAAATCTTGGTGATCTCAATCGAGAGAGTGAGAAGGTTTATTTCATCCTGCACCAAGACCTACCAGCTTTCCTTTATTGATTAGGCTCAGTAATTACTTTTGTTGGGATAACACGTGTTTTCAAAATGACATGTACGTATATCTGCATCTTGCACGTGTACGAGATTTAATGCACTGCAGTCAATTTTTGTCATATTACATTTAAGATAAAAGATACATTTTAAATAAAAGAAATATATATTTAGATTAACCTTTTTGGAAGAAAACAAGGGAAAAATAATGTGTGCAATAAAGTGTAATAAATCTTGTAAACTAAAACTACAATAAATCTTATAAATTGCATTATGCAGAATCAAAGAAATTCCTTTGTTCTGTTGTTTTACGTTAATTTTTTAATTCTTTCATTCTAGCGGTCGAAATAAAGAATTGGACACCCGAGTATTATGTCACAAATCAGTCCGACTGTCAGCAGATTTTAGAAAGCTCCGATATACTGACAGAAAAAATACCTTTGTTGAACAATGCTCAATTGCATGATATTAAAGATAAAGAGTTGGTCAGATTCCGAGGAATGATTCAGGACATGTACGATCCTGAGTATTTTTTGAAGCAATACGAAGTGAAGAACACAAATACGGGGGAGAGTGACGTTAGATGTGGGATGTATATGGATGTGGCTCAATGTCTGGTAAATTATGTTTTTTATTTTTCTTTGTCATTTTATGTGACTCTGTAGAAATATTATCCCTGCTGCCACACAAGCAACGGATATGAAGCAGAGTCTAGATTAAAAATAACATGCAGTTCAGGTGTGGGATGTTTTAAGAATAACTTATCTCATGTATAATACTGCATACACATTATCACAGAGGAGCAACATCTACCAAGCTTCTGTTATGCAGTAGCATTTATTAACTTTTCTTTGGGTACAGCCGCACGAAGAGATAGCGTTATATTCCAAGAAGAATGAAAACTCGGAAAGACAAACTTACGTTGTGATTTCTATACCTGGATTAAATGACTGGGCAAAGGAAAAGAGTACAAATATACAGACACCTGATACCGTTGTATCACAGACACACAACAATAGTAACAGTAAAAGAAGTTTGGATGATAATGACTCAGAGGAAATGGATTGTTCCAAACCTGTTACAAAAAAGGAGAAAGTTTCAGATAACAATGATGTAGACATGGACAATGCTCATTGTAGTACACAAGTTCAAAATGTGTTGTCAACAGATCACCTATTGAATTTTCCAATTCCAATTGATGGAGGAAAAGCTTGCATAGTAAAGGTAAATTGTGCAAAATATACAGAATATTTAAAGAAACGTTTGCAATATGGTGTACATTTTTTTCAATTAGTACTTTCTTATGATTACTTTTCAGGTTTACGATGGAACTATCTTAAAATTGAATCAGGTTATCGATATAATAGGGTTTATATCGTTGGATCCAGTATTAAGTACAATTAGTTCAGATGATGAGATGAACGAAGCTGAAATACATACTCATAATCCACCGGCTTCTCTAGTACCTCGGTTACACGCAGTAAAAATAATTGAGCTGACAAAACCGAAAATTATAAATGCTCCGGAAATTATATCTAAAGCACAACTCATCAGGAGTGATTTGCACATAATGTTGAGTCAGTTGCTGTTTGGAGATAATTTAGCTGCGGATTACTTGATATGCCATCTGCTTTCTACAGTGTAAATATATATATCTTAATATCTTTATAAAAATATATATATATATGTGCGTGTCATTTCTGTAATATTTCGTCTTTTGTATATATTTTTAGATATATGAGGAGAGATTACTTTTGTCTCGGTACATTTCCGTTGAACATAACAAATTTTCCAGCGAGCAAGCTCAAGACCTTTCCAAACGTGTTTTATAACTTTCTAACATTATTTGTAAAGAAAAGCCACTTTTTGGAGATGACTTTGGAAAATTTGAATGAACTAGCTTTAATTCCAAAGTAAGTTTGTCTTGTTGAATGCACGTATGTCAATGAATACATTCGCATTATTTTTAGGAAGGATTATGATTGCAACAGATTGACAAGTGGTATTCTCCAACTAAGCAATGATACGCACCTCGTAATAGACGAGACAGGTTTAACCACTGGTACCCTTACTGTGACTGGCAAAGAAAATTATAAAGCTCTTTCTGATCTACTTATGTTTCAAAAACTGACGTACGATTTTAAGTATTACACAATGGAATACGAAACGGACATCCCAATTTTAATCTTTTCTGATGTAAAATCGTTTATTCCTGTAAGTATTTATTTGTAGCATAAAATATGTTGCACTTTATGAATATTAATTAATGAAATGTACATTTATAGTGTCCCATGCAAATTATTTTAAATGTCGATGCAGACTCGGAAAATTTGTATAATCAGGTAGTTGAAGCTGCACATCAGTATTTGAAAGATGAGAATCGATTGGCGAATATTCGTCAGTATATAGAAGCTTTAAGACACGCAGAATTTGTTTTTAACGACGAAATAACAAAAGTATATCATATTTGATTTTCTATGCTAATATCTATGTTCATTCAGTGTACTTTAGTGGCTTTATTTTTTTATGTATTATATTATTTCAGATTATCCAGGACGATTTTGTGAAGATGCGCAGTGCAAACAAGAATATAGATGCCGATAGTCTACACGCATTAATGGTTTTCGCTAGATTGATGTCCTTATCTTACGGACAAACGACGCTAGATACAGAATGCTGGAAGAAAACTGTGCAGTTGGAAATGGAAAGAATGAGTAGGCTGCCGCAGCGCAGAAGGTAATCGTTGGAACCAAAAAAAGAATCAGAATACCGAATGTACATCAAATTATATGATACTAATACAAATATTTATTTTCTATGTATCTTTGTAATTATTTCATTAATAATGTAAAAATTCTATACTATTTTATATATATATACATTTTTATATTGTTAATTACTTAATGAAATAGGACGGAAGTTTAAAATTTACCTTGTATTTACACAGGCAAAGATCACATGATTATACTTTAGCAAATAAAATTTTACTAATAAGTATCATATGCGCTCTAGGATGTTTGTCATGTACATCGGCTATAATCCATTTCGCAAATTCTAAAGTTCAGACGTGTGTCCTTCTTTATTTTGTCCGAAATGGAACTAGCTTATGATAGTTTCTGTATCCATTTCTTTGAAAATATTTCCCAGTAGAAATATTCCCAAAAATTTTAATCTTTCCATATGTTAAATCAGTTAAATGTAAAACGATCGTGTACATACAGTGTTAAACGTGAAACGATCGTGTATGTATGTACATACATATGTATGTACATACGTGGTGCATGTATGTGCAGAAACCTATTGAACATTGGAAGCTCAAAGCATTTGGAGTTACAAATTTGTAGATTTATTTCTGCGGTAGATTTATTTCTACATGGATAAATATTAAGATAAATAAGTTTTTAATGATTCATAGTAGTTTTTTTTTTCTAAATAGCTAAATAAATCTAGCTTGTTTCTCGATTGTCAGACTTCTGTTTGAAGACTAGTTAAGGAGAGTTTCTTGGCTAAAAATCTGTCATATTCAATACATTTCAATACATACATCTACAAAAATGAATAAATTTATTATCTCATGTAGGAATACATATTTTAATAATTAAATATTATTTGTCCCTACACTGGAATAGTCTATTGAAAATTATTTACGTCCGAAAACTAGAAGACGCGCAGAAAAATCTGTTCGTATCGCTTGAGATACTGAAATACAAAAAATAATTTTCTTGTTTCAGACATAAATAATTTAAACTAGATTATTCTCTAATATAATTCTTTCACATTTATTTACTACTTTCGGTACTGCCAAAAACAAGGCACAAAATATTTGCTAAACCAAGTCCGAATATTCAGAACTTTAAGTATGTATGTATGTACATACAAAGAAAATCTGGTAAAATTTCGGAACTTTTATATGATGTATGAAATATCTTGTATTATGTTCTGTTATTATATTTGTTATTTTTAGCCGTTTCTTTGTTCAGTGTTTTTCTTTTTAAATGCATTTTTATCTGATTTTATATATGCTGCAGTTAGAAACCATATTTGTGTCGCCTTATCCACGCGTGTGTCCCGTTTCATCGAGATACGCATTGTCAAGAACTCTCTGAACAGCATCCATATCCTTAGATCTGCCAAGCCTCTCTTCACGTTCCCTTTGAACACGTTCTAATCCTTTCCGGGCGGCTTGAGCATATCTCTTGGAAAGCGCGACCTCTCCTCTCGCTCCTGGAATGTGGCCTGTATAACCGACGATCGGCGGTCTTTCTGGGGAGACATGATAATCTGCAACGATAATGATAACATACATACAATTCTTGGAACTTGGCTAATGCTTTGCTTCGAGTCAATAGAGTCTCGATAGTCTCGATTAAACTTTTTAATCAATTATAACCAAGACACTCCTGTTTGACAAAAATCTTTTATCGACAGAATCTTAACTACGCATTAAATTTTTGTTAATTTCTTTATTCTTAATTATATATTTTTTCTTTTAACTTAATATATATTTTATCTTGGCATTTTATCTTGGCATTTTAAGTGATAAGATGATTGATTAATTGTATTTGGTACAGTTATATCAGTACAGTTAAATTAAGTCGGAAGGGATTAACAAACAAAGTAATATGCGCAAGCACCAAACCTAACCATAGGTCCTTCTGTCTTTATCATGACCGTGATCGATCACAATGTCCACATTATCTGCTTTCGCTCGGGAGAGAAGATTTCTCGGATCTGTCCGCTCGGCCTGAGCCCTCATCGCATCACGTTGCGCTCTTAGCTTCATTTGCGCTGCATGCCACTCTTTGGCACCGGCTTCCACGGCTTTCATAAAGGACAGGCCATATCTGCTGTTGAAGCCAGGAATATATCCTGTAATCCAAATTAAGACACGGTCTTAATCTCAAATCTTTTCGCTAAATTCTACTACTAATACTAATATAATCTTTATACGTTATAATAGTATTTTTTAAATAGTTCATAATATAATTATAATACTTGGTATTTTTATATTAGGATAACAGTATAATCTTCGTATTGATATCAAGAGATAAGAAAAAATATTTTTCTTGTATCTTGTAAGTTAATCCTGCAAGTTGATATAAATAATATTTTTAATTGAAATATCAAAATATGTATCTTATATACCCGTATATTACTTTTTTTTTATACAATACGTTGGTTCAATTTTATATTAAACCTTACATCACACGATTACAATTTTATTGTAAAAGTAAAATTGATAGCGAAACAAAAATTATTTTAAACGTAAATAATTTTTAATTTTAGCAAATACAGAAAATGAAATTAAATTCATCATAATTTTATAATAATTTAATCACACGTAAATATTTTATTTACGCGTGATTTATATTATTGTTTCATTGCAATAATTATATCTGTAATCATATGTTTCTCTCTTAGGCATGCGGCTGCATCTCACGTCGCGCTTCGAATTTTCCGCCGAATTAAATATAATTTGCCCATTTCAGGCGGTTGGAACTCTAGAATAATATGTACACTGACCGGCAGGAATGGTGTCCCTCGGCGGCTAGTATGGGTGTGTGACAG